>LVTN01001191.1:48338-65836 GCA_001649415.1 Musa itinerans
AATTTTTTTTTTTTTTGGATTTTTGAATAAGGATAACTAAATTGCAGTAGCAGTAAGGTAGGAAACCAAAACCTGTTGCAATTCATAGGGAGATCAAAGGATGATCTGTGGTGGTGGAGATGATGGCGGAATTTGGCGACGATCTTTTAGGCAATTGTGGGAATTGCTTTGGGCGGCTGTGGAGGGCTGATGGATGGCTGTGGAAGGGCAGCGAGATGCCAAGAACGCTGCTCTGATACCAGGTGTTAGAACCCTTGCAGATTCTAAACTTGGGGTTGATCTCTTTAGGGGATCGGCCTCCTTGGAACTCTATAGGGGTTCCTCCCTCCAAGTTGCTGCTCAAAGGCTGCAGAAAAGATTCATCTATTGCTTATCAAAAGAGGAGGAATACATGGCTATTTATAGGGCTTCTAAACCCTAACTCCTAATAGGACTCCTACTCAAGACTCTTACTTCTAACCAACTCCTATTTCTTCTCTAAGAAACATCCTAATAGGACTCCTACTCAAGACTCCTATTCCTTTACAACTACTAATTCTTCTCTAAGAAACAACCTACTAATCCTAGCCGGCCTCATCACCTCTTTAATAGGGGTCGGCCTAGATAGGTTTTACATGAATGTCCCTCTCAATTAGGACTCTCCTAGCTAGAGTCCTAACACACCACTTGCAGTTTGACATTGGCTGGTACTACCACTCAGTCTAGCGGTACCACCACCTAACACATTGTCACTGGGCGATACCACCACCCAGTTTGGTGGTACCACCGCTTGATAGCCTCGAAGACCAAGTTTTTCAAGTTTTCCAACTCACAAGCGGTTCTACCGCCTGTTCTCACAGTGCCACCGCTTGGCCCAACATTTGGGTCATTGAATGAGCCTAACAATGAGCCCAACTCACTCCCAATTTAGGCCCAATTGGCCCATAATGAGTTGGCCCAATTTCAACCTAATTATATGCTAACTATGAATATTAAGGCATTTACTAAGCTAAATAAGTTCGTAAGTCTAGGTTTCTTCCGGTGAGCTTCCGGTGATCATCCGGCAAACTTCCGACGGTCTCTCGGCAATGTTCCAACGGACTTTTGGCAAGCTCTTGGTCTTCATGACTTTCTTCTTGGTGAGTTTCGATGAGCTTCTTTGGTAAGTTCCTAGACTTCTCGGTCAATTCTAGTAGAACTTCCGATGAACTCTCGAACTCCCAACGAAATCACGTTCTTGACTCTGGGACTTCATTTTGCTTTATGCCTTGCTATCGTAGTTAATCCTGCACACTTAAAACCTACTTCGATCTAGACAATTATTACTAAGCTAATAAAATATTGTCTGGCATGTCATTGGTTCATCGACGCTTCATATGATTCTTCGACGCATCGTCCTCTCTTATGGCCTATTGCCCAATCGGCCAATTGACCTCTGCAACTCTGATTTCCTTGGCACATTATCTGTTCTTCTTGGCTCGATGCCCGAACTCATGGCCTGAAGTCTTCTGTCGATACGTCAGTCGATCCTTCGGCGCGACGTCCAATCTTCTTACATGTTTTTCTCCGGCCTAACATGATTCCTCCTGCTTTAATTGTCTATCCTTGATCGAAACTTTTTGCGTTACTCAAAATGTAAATCAAATCATAAGCACTATCAATTGGTTTCATCATCAAAATTCGAGATTCAACAATCTCCTACTTTTTGATGATGACAATCAATTGATGATGGAGTTAACCTTAACTCCCCCTATCAATATGCCATATTGATAGAACTCTTGAATTCAAATTGAATTCAAGTCAAAGTAAATTTAATCAAGAATAATTGCAGCACATCATCAAAAAATCATGCATAATCAAATTTACAATACATCATTCCATGCATGATCATTATCATAACTTCTCCCCCTTTGTCATCAACAAAAAGGAGAAGTGCATTTAGCAAGTTTCAAATAATTGAATTATAAAAATAATCTCATGTTTTATAATCATGCAAGCAAGTAATTTTCTTTCTTCTCAAAATCTTTTGAGAAGTACAATGTTTTGCTTCCTTGGCAAAGTGCAAGGTAGCAAAATTTTATATCATTTTATATGCAAGCTAGCAATAATTTTAAGTTTTGTAAGTTTGTAAATTTTGCTAGATTATGAAGTTAGCATGTTTTGCTTCTTGAAATAGGCAAGATAGCACTTTTGCTTCTCTTGAGATTGCAAGCTAGCAATTCTTGGTGATGTTCAAGATAGCAAGTTCTACATCATGCAAGCTAACAATTTCTAGAGATATTCATACATCATGAGTATTGCCTCTCTTGAGATGTGCAAGATAGCACTTTTGCTTCTTAAGATAGGCAAGCTAGCAATTTTTGGTGATGTTCAAGATAGCAAGTTCTTTCTTCTCTTTTAAGAAGTGCAAGCTAGCAAGTTTTAGATATGCAAGCTAGTAAGATAGCAAGTTTTACATCAAGCAAACTAACAAATTTTGTACCATGCAAGCTAGCAAATTTTATATCATTTTATAACATTCAAGTTAGTTCTTTCTCCCCCTTTGTCATTGTCAAAAAGAAGGGAAGAAAATAATTTTGTAATTATTTTTCCCTTTATAATAATTTTCATATCATGACAAAGGTAAAGTATTAATCTTATTTCAATATATTTGTGCATCATTTTAGTTTCAAATTAAAACGTGCACAATTTCAAAACATTACATTTCATCCTTACTTCATTAATGATACTAAAAATAAATCATCACTATGAGCATATTATACATGATACTCAAGCATTCATAATATATCATTTTAGCAACAAATTATAGTATTGCATGTATCATTCCAAATCATAAATAATTCAAATCATGATGGTATCAAAATGTCAAATTATATTGCATCCTACCATGCATGATCATAACTTCTCATTTATATGTATCAACATAATATCATGAGTATTTCATGCATAATTTCATATCATCACATGAAGAATATCAAGAAAAATTAATTTGATGATGAGTTATACTTCATGAAAACAAGGGAGTATCGAAAGATGAAAGAAAAATCAATTTATATATACAATGTTCCAAACATTAAAGCACATCATCTCAAGCTGAGTATAAAAAAAATCATAGAAACATTATGATTCATTTGGACAAATATTCTCATTAATAAACTGCAAGAAATCATTCGAGAATAAAAAGTGAGGGATCTTGATTCAATTAAGGAAAATATCAAGATTTGATTCCGAGAATCCAAGATCATGAGTTCAATAATACTTCTTTTTAATATATAGCAAGTAGAATTATAGGAGATCAAATAGTAAAAGATTTTCAAAAGAAATTTTAAGTCATGAATTTCGAACGAGATATTTTCTTTAGTAAATGACAAAAAGAGACATAAGAGATCAAATGTGAATCTTGATTCATATAAGGGAAAATTCCAAGTTATAATTTCGAGAAATCATGATCATGATATAGAAAAAATTTATTCAATTTCATAATTATCAAAATCACTTTCATAATTCAAGAGATTCAAAATATAAATGGATTTATTAATCTCTTTTTGAAAACTCGATAAGATAGTGATTGAGAAGTTTTCAAGAAAAATGTATTTCTTTTTTGTTTCATACAAGCATGCCTTTGTCATTTATGCCAAATCAAAACAAGCATCAACATTTAAAAAGAACAAGAACTTTCATTACGGTAAATATCGATAATCTATAAATCACAAGAATCATCATGCATAATTTTGAAAGATAAACTCATTAAGCATGATATCAAACCTTTTAGCATTTTCATTAAATCTTACATCATTATGTCATTAAAACATCAAGCATGATGTCAAACCTCTTAGCATTTTCATTAAATCTTACATCATTATGTCATTAAAACATCAAGCATGATATCATTGAGCATAAGGCATCTTAAATCAAAATCGAAAAGCAATACATAAATCAACATGATACATATTATTGTTTCTTAAACATAAGATTAATCTTACTATGTGTGCAAGCATCATTTTGTTGTATTTTCATAAAATATGCAATTGTCATGATCATTTTTTCAAAATAGCTAGAAAAAGAAGCATGATATAATTTTTGTTATTTTTTTTATTTTCCTAACTAATTTAAAATAACTCATGAAAAGCATCATATAATTTCAAAATAAACTAAGGGGATTTTGATTACCTTGTCGTCGAAAGCCGTTAAGGCGTAGTTTGTCACCTCGCCTTTGTTGGTTTGCTCCTCATCTTCGGATGAGCTCGAATCGTCCCAGAGTGCTTCCTTCTTCTTGCGTTTATAACAAGTGGTTGCATTCTTTTTAAGTTTATTTTTATTCTTTGATTCTTATTTTAAGAATTTTTTAAGCTTTATAGTCAAAAGTTCAAAGTTATCATCACTTGAGCTTTTGCTCGAGTGGTCTTCATTTGTTCTAAGTGTCAAATCCATCATGTTCTTTGGAAAGTTGTTCTCAAGTTTGTCATGTGCCACATAAGTCATTTCATAGGTTATTAATGACCCGATAAGTTCTTCAAGAGCAAAGTTGTTTAAGTCTTTAGCCTCTTGTATTGCCATTACTTTTGAATCCTAATTTTTAGAAAGAGATTGTAAAATTTTATTTATAAGTTCAAGGTTCAAAAAACTTTTACCAAGAGCTTTTAGACTGTTGACGACATCCGTAAAACGGGTGTACATGTCTCCAATAGTCTCGCTTGGTTCCATTCAAAACAACTCAAAATCATGTATCAAAATATTAATCTTCGAATCTTTAACTCTACTAGTGCCTTCATGTGTGATTTCAAGAGTGCCAAATATCAAAAGTCGTTTCACAAGTAGAAACCTGATTGAATTTATTTTTGTCTAAGGCGCAAAACAAGGCATTCATAGCCTTTACATTTAAAGAGAAAGTCTTCTTCTCCAACTCATTCCAATCGTTCATTGGAAGAAAAGACTTTTGAAAACCAAATTCGACTATATTCCATAAATCGAGATTTAACGAAAGCAAGAAAACTCTCATTCAAGTTTTCCAATAAGTGTAGTTCGTCCCATTGAACATGGGAGACCGAATAAGAGAGTGACCCTCTTGAAAGCCAAAAAAAGTCATTTCTCTTGGGTGTTAAACTAAATGAGAAATACTAAGGCGCTAATACCAACTATTAGGAACGAGTTGGCACTAAGAGGGGGGGGTGAACTAGTGCAGTGATAAAAACGTTAGTTTAAAAATTCTTCGTTCGATAAAAACCAATTTTGTAAATGTGCTTGACAAAAAAGCATGTTTGCTCGTAAGCGTAGTGAAAGTAAAGTAAGAAGAAAGTTTGCTATGAAAGTAAATTGCTCAAAATAAATGCAAACCAGATTTTATAGTGGTTCGGTCGTCGTGACCTATATCCACTCTCGATTCCTCCTCCGTTGAGGCCACCGGCATCCATTATCGATCTTCCTCCAATGGGTGAAGACCAACTACCCTCTTACAACACTTTCTCCTTTTCATAGGTTGAGGAGATAACATTTACAAGTCACTATTTTACAAGTATTCCCTCACACACCTCCCTTAGGACTAACTCTATGTACTAGGAGGAGGGAACTCAAGGTTTTGGCAAAGTTTTCTCAAATTTTTCCTCTCGAATTCTTGCACCTTTCTTGCTGCCCAAGTGGGGTATTTATAAGCCCTAAATAGTTTCAAAAATGGAGCCAAAAATTTAAACTTCCAAGTCTTCTAGGTACGGGCGATACCATTGCCTGCACAAGGCGGTACCACTGCCTGTAGTCTGACACTGGGCAGTACCACCTCCTGACACATTGTTACTGGGTAGTACCACCACCTTACAGTATTGGAGATTGAGTTTTTTGAGTTTTCCAACTCAGGCGGTTCTACCACCTGTTCTGGCGGTGCCACCACTTGGCCTAACATTTGGGTCATTGAATGGGCCTAACAATGAGCCTAAATTACTCCCAATTGGCCTCTAATTGAGTTGGCTTAACTCCAACCCAATTATGTGCTAACTAATAATATTAAGACATTTACTAAGCTAAATAAGTATGTAAGTCTAGGTTTCTTCTGGCAAACTTCTGACGGTCTCTCAATAATGTTCGAACGGACTCCCGGCAAGCTCCTGGACTACACGATGATCCTTTTGGCGAGTTCCGATGAGCTTCTTTGTCAAGCTCCTTGACTTCTCGGTCAATTCCAATAGAATTTCCGACAAACTCTCAAACTCCCAACGAAATCGCGTTCTTGACCCTAGGACTTCATTTTGCTTTGTGCCTTGCTATCATAGTTAATCATGCACACTTAAAACCACTTTGATCTAGATAATTATTACTAAGCTAATCAAATGTTATCTGGCATGTCATTGGTTCATCGACGCTTCGTCCGATTCTTCGGCGCATCGTTCTCTCTTGTAGCCTATTCCCCAATTGGCCAATTGACCTCTGCAACTCCGATTTCCTTGACGCAATATCTGCTCTTCTTGGCTCGATGCCCAAACTCATGGCCCAAAGCTTTTTATCGATACGTCGACCGATCCTTCGGTGTGACGTCCAATCTTCTGACATGTTTTTCTCCGGCCCAACATGATTCTTCCTGCTTTAATTGTCTATCCCTGATCGAAGCTTCCTACTTCACTAAAAATGTAAATCAAATCATAAACACTATCAATTGGTTTTATCATCAAAATATGAGATTCAACACCAAATACATAAATTCTTCTTATACATTTTTCGAATCATGATATTGATTTCTCGATTTTTAGACTTGAATCTTCTTTATGAATCAAGATCGTTTCCTATCATGCTTTCTATTTACAAAAGAAAAAAATTATCAAAAATGATATATGGTCTTTTGACATTCATGACTTGATTCTGCATCTTTGTTATTTATCCTTGTCATGATTTGAAGATTGAAGTAAAGGGAAATGAATTACATTATTGTATTGTTATTTCCCTCTTTTTGCTAATGACAAATGGGGAGAAAGAATTGCTAGCATGCACATTATGAAAAGACACAAACTTGCTAGCTTACTCATCTCAAAAGAGAAGTAAGAAGTGCTATCTTGCAAATCTCAAGAGAAGCAATGTTTGCTAAGTTACACATTTTAAGAAGATACAAAAATAGTCTATCTTACACATCTCAAAAGATGTAAAATTTTGCTAACTTTCATATGTGTAAAATTTGATAGCTCACATACTATAAAATGATATAAACTTTGCTAGCTTGCATGTTCTAATATAATGTAACACTTGCTAAATTTGCTATCTTACAAATTGGAAGGAGAAAAACTTGCTATGAAGCAAAAGTGCTATCTTGCACATCTCAAGAGAGGCAATACTCATGATGCATGAATATCTCTTAAAATTGCTAGCTTGCATGATGTAGAACTTGCTATCTTGAACATCGCCAAGAATTGCTAGCTTGCAATCTCAAGAGAAGCAAAAGTGCTACCTTGCCTATCTCAAAAAGCAAAACATGCTAACTTGCAAATCTAATAAAATTTACAAACGTGCAAAACTCAAAATTATTGCTAGCTTGTATATAAAATGATGTAAAATTTTGCTAGTTTGCGCTTTGCCAAAGAAGCAAAACATTGCACTTCTCAAAAGAGAAGAAAAAAAATTACTTGCTTGCATGATGATAAAACTTGAGATTATATTTATAATTCAATGATTTGAAACTTGCTAAATGCACTTCTCATTTTTGTTGATGACAAAGGGGGAGAAGTTATGATAATGATCATGCATGGAATGATGTATTGTAAATTTGATTATGCATGGATTTATGATGACATGCTGCAAATATTCTTGATTAAATTTGCTTTAAGTTAAATTCAATTTGAATTCAAAAGTTCTATCAATATAGCATATTGATAGGGGGAGTTAAGGTTAACTCCGTCATCAATTGGTTGACATCATTAAAAAGGGGGAGGTTGTTAAATCTCGGATTTTGATGATAAAACCAATTGATAGTGTTTATGATTTGATCTACATTTTGAGTGATGCAGGAAACTTCGATTAGGGAGAGACAATTATGTTGAATCTCATATTTTGATGATGAAACCAATTGATAAGTGTTTATGATTTGATATATGTTTTGAGTGACGCAGGATGCTTCGATCAGGGAGAGACATTTAAAGCAGGAAGAATTATGTTGGGCCAAAGAAATATGTCAGAAGATTTGACGTCGCATCGAAGGATCGGTTGACGTATAGATAGAAGGCTTCAGGCCATGAGTTCGGGCCTCGGGCCAAGAAGAGTGGGTATTGTGCCAAGGATATCAGAGTTGCAGAGATCATCTGGCCGATTGGGCAATAGGCTGCAAGAGAGAACAATGCGCCGAAGAATCGAACGAAGTGTCGATGGACCAATGACATGCCAAACAACATGATTCATGCTTAGTAATAATTGTCCGGATTGAAGTGTGTTTTACATGTATAGGATTAACTATGATAGCAAGACATAAAGCAAAATGAAGTCCCAAAGTCATGAATGAGATTTCGTTGGGAGTTCGAGAGTTCGTCGAAAGTTTTGCCGGAATTGACCATGAAGTCCAGGAGCTTGCCAAAGAAGCTTGTCGAAACTCACCAAGAAGATCATCGTAAAGTCTAGGAGCTTGCCGGGAGTCCACTAGAACATTGCCGAGAGATTGTCAGAAGTTCATCGGAAGATCGCTGGCAGAAACTAGACTTACGAACTTGTTTAGCTTAGTAAATATCTTAGAATTTGTAGTTAGCACATAATTGGGATTGGAATTGGGCCAACCCAATTAGGGGCTAGTTGGGCCCTTGTATGAACTGTGTTGGGCCTAATGAAAAGGCCTAAATAGTGACCCAAGTCGTGGCACCGTCGTGGCACAATCTCCAAGACTGTGTCAAGCGATGGTACCGTCGGTCTAGGCGGTGGTACCGCCCAGACCCAGTCTTCGAGAGGCTACAGGTAGTAGTACCGCCCAATGGCAGGGTGCCAAGTGATGGCACTATGCTTGTCAAGCGGTGGTACCACCCAGTGTCAGATTGACACTAGCAGTGGTATCACCGAGCATAAGCGGTGGTACCGCCCATACCCAGGAAACCTAGGATGAGACCTTTTTAGGCTCCAAGTTTGAATCAACTTGAAGCCTATAATACCCCTCTCATCCCTGGTTAAATAACACACAACTGAGAGCAAAAAAAGAAATAAAACTTTGTTGTAATTGTGTGTGAAACTCCTCTCAAAGTGCTTGCCGGTGGCCTTGACGGAAGAGGAATCAGCGTAGTGGATGTTGGTCACGATGACCGAACCACTATAAAAATCTAGTTTACATTTTTGTCTTTAGCAATTTACTTTAACTGCAAACCACTTTACTTGCTTACTGCTTTCAATATATTTATGAACGTATTTCAAGCTAAGATCTTTACGAAATGATTTTCATCAAAATTTGTTTTAATCGAAACGAAACAATTAGAACCGATGTTTTTACCGCTACACTAATTCACCCCCCCCCCTCTTAGTGCCAACTCATTCCTAATAATTGGTATTAGAGCATCATTTTTCTTATTTGGTTTAACACCCAAATAGAAATGGCTCTTTTCGGCTTTCAAGAGGGACTTTCTCTAATTCGTCCTCCCTTGTTTAATGGGATAAACTACACATATTGAAAAACTCGAATAAGAGTTTTCTTATTTATTTGGATTTAAATTTATGGAGTATTATGGAAAATGATTTTCAAAGATCTTCTCTTCTAATAAACCATTGGAATGATTTGGAGAAGAAGACTTTTTCCTTAAATGCTAGAGCTATGAACGCTCTATTTTGTGCTTTGGATAAAACTGAGTTTAATCGGGTTTCTATTTGCAAAATGGCTTTCAAAATATGGCATACTTTCGAAATCACACACGAAGACATGAGTAGAGTAAAAGATTCTAAAGTTAATCTTTTAATGCATGATTTTGAACTATTTTATATGAAACCAAGCGAAACCATTAGAGACATGTACACCCATTTTACAAATGTCATCAATGGTTTAAAAGCACTTGGTAGAAGTTTTTTTGGATTTTGAACTTGTAAACAAAATTTTATGTTCTCTTAATAAGAGTTGGGATCTGAAAGTAACCGCAATACAAGAGGCAAAAGATCTTAATAATTTTTCACTTGAAGAATTTTTTGGTTCATTGATCACAAATGAAATGGTGCACAATGCACAATGCATATATGCACTTTCACATCGCACATTATCACATCTGCATGTACTTTTACACCGCACATTATAATGCATGTATATTTCGATACCACACATCACCACATCTATGTGCACTCTGACATGTGCATTCATTTTCGTTTTAATTCATGTATTTTTATGTTCATGTGCTGCTTATATAAACAGTATGCTGATACCTAGCTTATTGCAAATGTATCTTTCGAAACAGCTTTATAGAATACCTTATGAATGTACACAATATATATGACCATTGTTTTGCAGTATATTAAGGTTGTACTTACCTGATTCGACTCAAAATGATGGTGTTAGTGAAGGATCACGGTCCTCAATGATTAGGTGTGTTAGGGAGCTATAAACATATCAAATTTAGAATACAGGATCATGATATACCTAAATTAAGAACCTTACATCTTAAATAACGTATAGCTCCTAATGTAAACAATAATTTGTAGCAAAATTTAGGTAGAATTTCCTCTGAATTAGACTGTACCCAACCTGCAAATTCTCTTTAATTTCATTACCAATTTGCCAATAAATCAACCTATAATCAAATGGGCTAGCTACTAGCAATTAAACAAATACAAGATTTTACGAAATAATCTTGCTTCACTATTATTGATGATCAAACCATCTTGTATTAACATGAAATTTTGTAGGAACTTAGGAGACATATAAAATCAAATTTAGAATTATTTGGAGGACAAACTATCCTCCCAATATAACTATCATCACCCATTTTGTTCTGTTGTAACTAAGTTGAGAATGTCTGAATTTCTAAAGCTCATATCTTGATACACAGAAATGATATTCACTCAATTTCAAATCTTATAAAACCCTAATATATTCATCTAACACATATCAAGAGCACGTAAGTTAATTGTATCTTTAAGGGTGTCAAATTAGTTAGAACAAAATCCTCTCATTAGGGATTCTGCATACTTCAGCTTGAGAACAATCTTCCAAAGAACAAGAAGGATTTAGCACTTCGAACAAAAGAAGACCACTCGAGCATAAGCTCAAGTGATGGTGAACTTGAATTCCTCATGAAATTTAAAAAGTTCATGAAACAACGATTAAAGAATAAAAATAAACTTCAAAAGAGCAGAACTAATTGCTATGAATACAAGAAGAAGTTGCTAAAAGATGAATCGAGCTCCTCCAAAGACGAGAAAATCAACAAAGGCAAGGTGGCAAACTACGTCTTAACAGCTTTCGACGATGAGATAATCAAAATGACCTTAGTTTATTTTGAAATTACTTGATGCATTTCATATATTATTTTTAAATTAGTTTATAAAATGTAAAAAAGAAATAAATAAAAGGGGATCATGCTTTTCTTTTTCTAGTAATTTTGAAAATAATAAAAATTACATGTGTTATGATAAAGGAACAAAATGTTAGACTTAAATGATGCTAGATGTTTTAATAATGTAATAATAATTTGAAATCATACTTAATGAGTTTATCTTTCGAAATTATGCATGATGATTCTTACGATTTATGGATTATCGATTTTTACCATAATGAAAGCTGCTTTTTCGATTTTAAAAATGATGTATATTTTGATTTGGCATAAATGAAAAAGGCATGCTTATATGAAATAATGTAAGTATCATGCTTGATGATTTTATATTTAAATTATGTATGATAATTTGAAGTAATGATGATTTTTGGGTAATTTATGGTTTATTGATCTTGATGATTTCCATGATGAGATTTACTCTTTCGATTTTAAACCATGATGTATGGTTTTCATACAAAAAAGACAAAGGCATGCTTGTATGAAATAAACAACTTCAAATGAAATATATAAAAAAAGGAAAAAGGAGGAATACATTTTCCATCTCTATCTTATTGATTTTTCATTAATGAATCTATGTATATTATGCTTTTGTGAATCTCATGGATTATGAAAATGATTTAAATTTAATGGATTTTATCAAAATCATGATCTTGATTTCTCGTTATTTATAACTTGAAATCGTTTATGAAACAAGATCTTGTGTTTTGAACTCCCATGTTTCTTCTTGGCATTTACTAAAGAGGAAAATTTTCTAAATGAATCATGATTTTTCGGAATTACAATTTTTATGATTCATAATGAATTGAGAGATTTTATATGCATGAATTAATATCTTGTTCTCCTACAATATTAAATGAATTTTATCTAAATCATGATTTCCTAAGAATTCTTTACTTTATTTATTTAAGAGGAGATTTGTTAAAACGAATCATGGTTTCTCTTGATTTCTCGGAATTATAACTTGAAAATTATTTTTATAAATCAAAATTATCTACTATGATTCTTTCTTTTCGCTATTTAAGTTATCAAAAAAGAATCATAATATGTCTCTTGATATTCACAATTTGTCTTCATGATTTATATATCTCATCACCAAAATTCTCTTGATATTTTTCATGTGATAATATGATATTACGCATGAAATACTCATGAATTTATGTTGATGCAAACAAATGAGAAGTTATGATCATGCATGATAGGATGTAATATAATTTGATATTTAGATACCATCATGATTTGAAATGCCATGATTTGTTGCCAAAATAATGTATCATTAATGCTTGAATATCATGTATGATATGCCCATAGTGATTAATTTATTTGTGTCATGCATGAAGTAAGGATACAAATGTAAGGTTTTGAAATTGTGTATGTTTTAATTTGAAAATATAATGATACACAAATAAGATTGATACTTTACCTTTATCATGATTTGAAAATTATTGTGAAGGGAAAAGAATTACGAAATTGTATTCTTCCCTTCTTTTTTACAATGACAAAGGGGGAGATAAAGTATTGCTAGCTCAAACATTGCAAAGGAAGTAAAAATTTGCTAGCTTGCAAAATTGCATGGAGAAAGAAATGCTATCTTGCAATATCAAGCAAAAGTGCTATCTTGCCTATCTCAAGAAGCAAAACATGCTAAACTTGCACATCTAGCAAAATTTATAAACTTACAAAACTCAAAATTTTTGCTAGCTTGCATGATGATAAAAATGAAGATTATGTTTTTTATGCAATGATTTGAACTTATATGTCCAAACACTTGAAAGTTACACTTCTCCTTTTTGTTGATGACAAAGGGGAAGTATGATCATGTTATGCATGATAACGTGTTGCAAATATTTATGATGAAATTTGCATTGATTTGAATTCAACTTAAATTCAAGGTTCTATCAATATGGCATATTGATAGAGGGAGTTAAGGTTAACTCCGTCATCAATTGGTTGTCATCGTTAAAAAAGGGGAGATTGTTGAATCTCATATTTTGATGATGAAACTAATTGATAAGTGTTTATGATTTGATGTGTTTTGAGTGACGTTGGATGCTTCGATCAGAGAAACACATTTAAAGCAGGAAGAATCATGTTGGGCTGGAGGAACATGTTAGAAGATTGGACGTCACGTTGAAAGATCGGTCAACGTTTCGACATAAGGCTTCAGGCCATAAGTTCGAGCATCGGGCCAAGAAGAGCGGATATTGCACCAAGGATATTGGAGTTGCAGAGGTTAACTAGCCGATTGGGTAATAGGCCACAAGAGAGGACGATGTGCCAAAGAATCGAATGAAGCATCGATGGACCAATGACATGTCGAACAACATGATTCATGCTTAGTGATAATTGTCTAGATCAAAGTGTGTTTTACACGTGCAGGATTAACTATGATAGCAAGGCATAAAGCAAAATGAGGTCCCGAAATCAAGAACATGATTTCATTGGGAGTTTAAGAGTTCGTCGGAAGTCCGGACGTTCGTCGAAAGTTCTATCGGAATTGATCATGAAGTCCAAGAGCTTGCCAAAGAAGCTCGTCGGAACTCGCCAAGAAGATTGTCGTGAAGTCTAGGAGCTTGCTGGGAGTCCACTGGAATGTTGCCAAGAGATCATCGGAAGTTCACCGGAAGATCGTCGGAAGCTTGTTCAAAGAAACTAGACTTACGAACTTGTTTAGCTTAGTAAATATCTTAGAATTCATAGTTAGGACATAATTGGGATTGGAATTGGGCTAACCCAATTAGGGGCCAGTTGGGCCCATGTATGAACTGTGTTGGGCCTAATGAAAATGCCCAAACAGTGACCCAAGAGGTGACACCATCGTGGCATAATCTTCGAGACTGTGTCAGGCGGTGGTACTACCGGTCTGGGCGGTGGTACCGCCTAGACACTATCTCCGAGAGGCAGCAGGCGATGGTACTGCCCAGCGACAGGGTGCTAGGTAGTGGCACCGCCCTTGTTAGGCGGTAGTACCGCCCAGTGTCAGACTGACACTAGTGGTGGTATCACTTAGCACAGTCGATGGTACCGCCTGTACCCAGGAAACCCGGGATAAGACCTTTCTAGGCTCCAAGTTTGAATCAACTTGAAGCCTACAAATACCCTTCTCATCACTGGTTAAATAACAAACTAAGAGCAAAAAAAGAAAGAAAACTCTACTGTAATTGTGTCTGAAACTCCTCTTAAAATTCTAAGTGTTAGAATAGTTTGAGAGAGGAGTAAGTGGGGGTATAAGGGTTATCTCCTAAACTTGGCAAAAGGAGAATCGAGCTGTAAAAGGTGGTTGGTCTTTGCCTTTGTAGGAAGACTGATAGTGGATGCTGGTGGCCTCGATGGAAGTGGAATTGGCAGAGTGGATGTAGGTCACGACGACCATACCACTATAAAAATCTGTTTACGTTTTCGTCTCGAGCAATTTACTTTAAATGCAAACCACTTTACTTGCTTACTGCTTTCAATACATTTACAAATATATTTCAAGCTAAGATCTTTATGAAATGGTTTTCGTCGGAATCAGTTTTAATCGAAATGAAATGATTAGAATCGACATTTTTACCGCTACACTAATTCACCCCCCCTCTTAGTGCCGACTCATTCCTAACAAATTAAAGCAGGAAGAATCATGTTGGGCCAGAGAAAAATATGTCAAAAGATTGGACGTCGAGCCGAAGGATCGATCGACGTATCAACAGATTTGTGCCAAGGAAATCAGAGTTGCGAAGGTCAACTGACCAATTGGGTAATAGGTTACAAGAGAGGACGATGCGCCAAATAATCCGATGAAGCATCGATAAACCAATGACATGCCGGACAACACTTGATTCAAGCTTTGTAATAATTGTCTAGATTGAAGTGGGTTTTAAGTGTGCAGGATTAACTATGATAGCAAGGCATAAAGCAATAAACCAAAATGAAGTCCTAGAGTCAAGAACGAGATTTTGTTGGGAGTTCGAGAGTTTGTTGGAAGTCTGACCGGTCATCAGAAGTTCTACCAGAATTGATCAAGAAGTCTAGGAGCTTACCAAAGAAGCTCATCAGAACTCGCCAAGAAGATCATGGTGAAGTCCAAGAGGTTGCCGGGAGTCCGTTAGAACATTGCTGAGAGATCGTCAAAAGTTCTCTAGAAGATCGCCGGAAGCTCGCCGGAAGAGACCTAGACTTACCGGACTTATTTAGCTTAGTATATACCTTAAAATTCATAGTTAGCACATAATTGGGTTGGAATTGGGCCAACTCAATTAGGGGCTAATTGGGCCCAAGTTTGGGTTATGTTGGGCCAAATGAAAGGCTAAACAGTGACCCAACAAGTGGCATCGTCGTGGCATAATCTCTGAGTCTATGTCAGGCAGTGGTACCACCAGAATAGGTAGTGGTACCACTCAGACATAGTCTTCTAGGTGATGGTACCACCTAGTGTTAGTGCTGTAGGCGGTGGTACCGCCCAACACAAGCGGTGATACCGCCAAGACCTCGAAAATCGGGGATAAGACATTTTTTGGCTCCAAGTTTGAATCCACTTGAGGCCTATAAATACTCCTTTCATCCCTAGTTAATATAGACATGAATTGAGAGCAAACAAGTAGAAAAACACTGTTGTAATCTTGTGAGAACTTATCTCAAAAGCTCTAAGTGTTAGTGTAGTTTAAGAGAGGAGTAAGTGAGGGTGTAAAGGTTCTCTCCTGAGCCTACAAAGGGAGAATAGAGTTGTAAAGAGGTGGTTGGTCTTTGCCTATTAAAGGAAGACTGATAGTAGATGTCGGTGGCCTCAACGAAGGAGGAATCGGGAGTGGATGTAGGTCATGATGACCGAACCACTATAAACTCGATTTGTATTTGTATTTTGCTTTTTACTTTAATTGCAAACTACCATACTTCCTCATTACTTTAGCTGCACACTTTTACGAATGTGTTTCAAGTTAACATCTTTCTGAGATCAGTTTTTATCGTAAGAAATGAAGATTTTTTTGAACCGACGTAATTTTATCTACTGCACTAAATCACCCTCCCCTCTTAGTACTGACTCATTCCTAATAGTGTCTAGATAACTAAGCCTTTACTATAGATAGCATTCCTAAATCATTTTCAATGATTAGGATGTCATCTACATATAACACTAAGAAGGTGATAGCACTCCCAATTAACTTCCTGTACGCACAAGGTTTATCTTCATTCTTAACAAAGTCATAAAATATGATTGCCTCATCAAAATCTTATGTTCCAACTTCGAAAAACTTGCTTTAGTCCATAAATAGACCAAAGTAACCTACAAACCTTATCTAAGTTGTCCTTGGACATGAATCCCCCAAACTGTATCATATACACCTCCTCCTCGAGGTTATTATTGAGGAACACAGTTTTCACATCCATCTGCCAGATCTCATAATCATAGTATACTACAATAGCCAATAGAATTTGGATAGTTTTTAGCATGGATATAAGTGAGAATTGAATTGTGATGAGAACTATGCGATGAGATAAGATCACGATAATTAGAAACGAAAAGCTTTAGAAACTAAAGATACAGTCTATAATTAAAGTTCTTTTATTGAACATACGAAAAGCTTTAGAAACTGAAGAATAACCAAGAAAAATTCCTTCATCGGATTTAGCATCAAATTTTCCTAAGGTATCTTTTTCATTCAAGATAAAACACTTACACCAAAAAACTTTAAAATATGAAACATTGGGTTTTTTGTTGTTCCATCACTCATAGAGAGTTTTGGTGAGTAAGGGTCTTACTAAAACTCTATTCAAAATATAGCATGAAGGGTTTACGGCATCGGCCCAAAAATATTTGGGTAGGCTATGTTCATTCAACATGGTTCTTGCCATTTCTTGTAAATTTCTATTTTTTCTTTCTACTACTCCATTTTGTTGAGGATTTCTTAGAGTAGAGAAGTTGTGGTTATATCCATTAAATTCACAAAACTCTTGGAAATCATGGTTTTGAAAGTCACCACCGTGATCACTTCTAATTGATGAAATCATAGAACCCTTTTCATTTTGAACAAGTTTACAAAACTTGGTGAAACATCTAAAGCATTCACTTTT
>LVTN01001191.1:72527-86819 GCA_001649415.1 Musa itinerans
TGAAAGCACATCTGCAACAACATTCTCTTTCCCCTTTTTGTAAGTTATTTCATAATCATATCCAAGAAGCTTTGTTACCCATTTTTGCTGCTCGAGGGAATATATCTTCTGTTCCAAGAAATATTTTAGACTTTTATGGTCGGTCTTGATTTGAAAGCGTAGTCCGATCAAGTACGATCTCCACCTCGGTGTTGCGTGCACAATGGCAAGCTGCTCCTTATCATATGTTGACATGTTTTGATGAGAGGGAGACAATGCATTACTAGTGTATGCGAGTGGTCGACCATCTTGCATGAGAATGTCTCCAATTCTGACTGCAGATGCATCAGCCTCAATGATGAAGGGTCAGATAAAATCTGGTACTTCATTTTGCTTTATGCCTTACTATCATAGTTAATCCTGCACATGTAAAAACACACTTTAATCTAGACAATTATTACTAAGCTTGAATAATGTTGTCCGGCATGTCATTGGTCCATCGACGCTTTGTCTGATTCTTCGGCACATCGTCCTCTCTTACGGCCTCTTGCCCAATTGGCTAGTTTACCTCCACAACTCCGGTATCCTTAGTGTAATATCCGCTCTTCTTAGCCCGATGCCCAAATCCATGGCCCGAAGCCTTCTATCAATATGTTGACCGATCCTCCGACAGCCCAACCTCCAATCTTCTGACATGTTTTCCTTCGGCCCAACATAATTTTTCCTGCTTTAATTGTCTCTCCCTGATCGAAGCATCCTGTGTCACTTAAAACATAAGTTAAATCATAAACACTTATCAATTAGTTTCATCATCAAAATCGGAGATTCAACAATCGCCCAATTTTTGATGATGAGAACCAATTGATGACGGAGTTAACCTTAACTCCCGGACTTTAAACAAACTCCCCCCATCAAGGTATATAACTCTTGGATTCAAAAATCTAAACAAACATGTCATGATAAAATCATGCATAACATCAACATACTTCTTCTCCTTTATCATCAACAAAAAGGAGAAGTTCATTTATCAAGTGTTTTAGACAAACAAGTTCAAGTCATTGCATAATAAACATAATTTCTAGTTTTATCATCATGCAATTTGTAAGCTAGAAAATTTGGCAAGTGTTACATGAAGCAAGCTAACAAGTTTTGCATTACGCAAGCTAGTGAGTTTTTGCATCTACTTAAAACATGCAAGCTAGCATTTTTGTATTTCTAGCAATTCTTTCTCAATATATCATCATGCAAGCTAACAATATTTCAAAAACAAATGCAAGATAGCATTCTTGTTGAAGTGTGCAAACTAGCAATTCTTGCTTCCTTTTGCAATGTGCAAGTTGCAAGTTTTGCTTCTTGAGATAGGCAAGATATCACTTTTGCTTCTCTTGAGATTGCAAGATGTCATTTCTTGCTTTTGAGCAAACGAAAAAGTTTTGCCTCTTTTTGCGATATGTACGTTTGTAATTTTTGCTTCTCTTTAGATGTGTAAGCAAGCAAGTTTTTGTATCTTCTTGACTTGTACAAGCTGTGTACCAGCTAGCTAGCAAGGTGGCCTCTTTTCATGATGTGCACGCTAGAAATTCTTTCTCTCCCTTTGTCATTGACAAAAAGAGAGGAATAACAAAAGAATGGTGTAATTCATCAATTTTCAAATTATGACAAAAATAAAGTGTCATTCTTATTTCAATATGTCATAATTGAGATAAACCTTGAATTTAAATTTAATTCAAGCCAATACAATTTTAATCATGATTCTCATACATGATATGCAATACATCAAATACATCATCATAATAAAATTATAAGTATTGCATATATCATTTCAAATCATAAATATTTCATATCATGATGGTACCAATTTTGTCAAATAACATCCTACCATGAATGATCAAAACTTCTCCTCGTTTTATCATTGTAAACAAGAAAGATGAAGGGAAGAACGTAATGGTATAAAATATTTCAATCATTTCAAGGCATACAAGCCATAAATACAAAGAAATCATATCATGAAAGATAAGACCATATATCATTTTTGACAAATTTCTTCTTTTGTAAATAGAAAGCATGATAGGAAAAGAAAACTCAAGTTATAATTCTAAGAATTCACAAGAAAAATCATGTTTCAATTGACAAAAGGATTATCGATTCATGCATTTGAATAAATATTTTTAAATCATCACTTCAACTCATTCAATTTGTCAAATCAACAAAGTCCCTTTCAAGAGATTCAAAATGAAATGAAGAGATTTATCGATCTCTTGAAATGTTAGAGATTTCCTTTCTCCCCTTTGTCATTGTAAATAAGAATGAAGAAGAGGGGAATAGCATAAAGGTATAAATATTCAAGTCATCACATGGAAGATATCAAGAAAAATTTGGTGATAAGATAGATATACTTCATGAATACAAGAAATTTTACATAATAAAACTCAAATCATAAACATCGATAAATGATTCGATTGGATATATCATCTTATTATTAAAACGAATCATATGAAAAGAAATCCAATATCATCATGTAAAATCATCAAAATCTTTTTCATAGTCCAAGAGATTCATAGGTTCATTATGATAATTTTCTTCTTTAGACGATAAAATCATATGAGAAAAAAAAAATGATTCATATAAAATACATCTCATGTCATAAACACGAATAAATTAAGTGTTCAGTTAAATATGAAAACAAATTGTCAAATCCAAAAAGACCATCAAAATCACTTTTCAGATAATTTAATGAAAGCAACATAGATAGGTTAAAAATAGCTCAAGTTCTTTTAGTTCCAAATTTTGTGATTGATTTCATATTCAATTTTTTCATACAAAGGCCATGCTTCATTATTTATAATAAAAAAATAATATGAAAATCATAGAAACATCAAACTCAATAAACCCAAAAATCATCATTACTTCAAATCACCATACATAATTATAAAATCATCAAATCAAAATCATTCTCAAGAGATTCACAAAAGTGATACAAATAGATTCATTAATCTCCTTTTTGGAAAACTCGATAAAGTAGGGAAAAAGAAATCTTTCACGGAGAAACCTATCCTCCTTTTAGTTGTTTCAATTCATGTGATTTATTTCATTTATGTCAAGTAAATACATGCATCAACGTTTAAAACTGAAAGTGCAAGATTTATTACATCAAAGATCAATAAGGCATAAATCACAAAAATCATCATGCATCATTTCTAAATCTCATGCATAGTATAAAATCATGAAGCATGGTACCAAAACTTTTAATATTTTTATTACATAATTACATCATTATGCATCATAAAAATTGATTTCATCAAACATAAAGCATTTTCCATCAAGATCATTTTGTTTGTTATAGCCATGCATTTTTCTTTTTAGGTGAATCTAACTTTTCATACTTAGTTTCCATACAAAAGCCATGCATCATCATTTATAATCAGAAGGCAATATGAAAATCATTAAGATATACATTATTGCTTCTTAAACACATACATAAGATTAATCATATTTGGCGTGCAAGCATTAGATTAACATTTTATTGTATTTTCATAAAACATACAATTTTCATGATGATTTCCAAAAAATTACTAAAAGGATAAGGATGATTCCTAATTTTTTACATTTTCATTACATTATTAAACATGTAATTTTCAAGAAAAATATTTTTTCTAAACTAAATTAAAAATAACTCATGAAAAGCATTATATAATTTCAAAGTAAACTAAGGGCATTTTGATTACCTCATCGTCGAAAGCCGTTAAGGCGTAGTTTGCCACATCGCCTTTGTTGATTTTCTCATCATCTTTGGATGAGCTCGATTCATCCCAATGTGCTTCCCTCTTCTTGCGTTCATAGCAAGTAGTTGTATTCTTTTTGTTCTTTAATTTTTGTTTTATGAAAATTTTAAATTTCTTAGTGAGGAGTTCAAGTTCACCATCACTTGAGCTTATGCTCGAGTAGTCTTCTTTTGTTTGAAGTGCTAAATCCTTCCTATTCTTTGGAAGGTAGTTCTCATGTTCATCAAGTGCCACATTAGTCATTTTATAGGTCATCAAAGACCCGATAAGTTCTTCGAGAGGGAAATAGTTCAAGTTTTTTGATTCATGAATAGCCATTATTTTTGAATCTCAAGTTTTAGAAAGTGATCTTAAGATCTTATTAACGAGTTCAAAATCCGAAAAACTTTTACCAACTGCTTTTAAACCATTGACGACATCTGTAAAACGGGTGTATATGTTTCCAATGGTTTCGCTTGGTTTCATAGGAAGCAATTCAAAATTATGCATTAAAATATTAATCTTAAGTCTTTTACTCTACTAGTACCTTCGTGTGTGGTTTTAAGAATGTGCCAAATATCAAAAGTCATTTCGCAAGTAGAAACCCGATTGAACTTAGTTTTGTTTAAGGCACAAAATAGAGCATTCATCGCTATAGCATTTAAAGAAAGTCTTCTTCTCCAAATCATTCTAATGGTTCATTGGAAGAGAAGACCTTCGAAAACCATTTTCAATAATATTCCATAAATCAAGGCATAAGAAAAGCAAGAAAACTCTCATACGAGTTTTCCAATAAGTGTAGTCCGTCCTATTAAACAGGGGAGGACAAATGAGAAAGTGACCCTCTTGAAAGCCAAAACGAGCTATTTCTCTTGGGTGTTAAACCAAATACGAAATACGAGGCTTTGATACCAACTATTAGGAATGAGTCGGCACTAAGAGTGGGGGTGAATTAGTACAGCGGTAAAATACGTCGGTTTCAAAAAAAAATTTCGTATGATAAAAATTGATTTCAGAAACTTAACTTGAAACACGTGTTCATAAATGTATTGAAGGCAGTAAGTAAGTAAAATGATTTACAGTAAAGTAAATGGCAACAATAGAAATGCAAACCAGAGAACACACCAATTTTATAGTGGTTTGGTCGTCGTGACCTACATCCACTCCGCCAATTCCTCTTCCGTCGAGACCACCGGCATTCACTATCGGTCTTCTTTTAATAGGCGAAGACCAACCACCTTTTACACCCCTCTTCTCCTTTTCACGAGTTTAGGAGACAACCTTTACAAGCACACACACTCCTCTCTAAATAGAATTCTAAGTTTAAGCTAGAGGAGGGATTTCTCAAGTGATTTCTTCAGCGTTTTCTCACTTTAAAACTCTCTATGCTTGTGTATCATAACCAGGGATGAGAGGGGTATTTATAGGCCTCAAGTTGATTCAAACATGGAGCATAAAATATCGCATCCCGGGTTTCCTGGGTTTGGGTAGTACCACCGCCTATGTTGGGTGGCACCACAGCTAGTATCAGTCTGACACTGACACTGCACTGGGCGGTACTACCACCCAGTCTGGCAGTACCACCGCCTGGCTCCCAGCCACTGGGTAGTACCACCACCTAGACTAGCAGTACCACTGCCTGGCACACTGCTAGGGGCGGTTCCACTGCCCAAACTAGTGGTACCACCGCCTGACATAATCTCGGAGACTATGCCACGACGGTGTAACCTCTTGGGGCACTATTTGGGCCTTTTCATTGGGCCCAACACAGTTCTTACATGGGCCCAACTGGCCCCTAATTGGGTTGGCCCAATTTCAATCCCAATTATGTACTAACTACGAATTCTAAGACATTTCCTAAGCTAAACAAGTCCGTAAGTCTAGTTTCTTTCGGCGAGCTTCCGACGATCTTCCGATGATCTCTCGGCAATGTTCCAATGGACACCCGGCAAGCTCTTGGGCTTCACGATGATCTTCTTAGCGAGTTTCGATGAGCTTCTTTGGCAAGCTCTTAGACTTCTCGATTGGCTCTAGCTGAACTTTCGATGAACGTCCGAACTTCCAACGAACTCTCGAACTCCCAATGAAATCACGTTCTTGACTCCGGGACTTTATTTTGCTTTATGCCTTGCTATCGTAGTTAATCCTACAAATGTAAAAACACACTTCGATCTAGACAATTATTACCAAGCTTGAATCATGTTATCCGACATGTCATTGGTCTATCGACGCTTCGTCCAATTCTTCAGCATATCGTCCTCTCTTGTGGCCTATCGCCTAATCGGCCAGTTGACCTCTGCAACTCCAATATCCTTGGCATAAAATCCGCTCTTCTTACCCCGATATCCGAATCCATGACCCGAAGCCTTCTGTTGATATGTCAACCGATCCTCCGGCCCGACGTCCAATCTTCTGACATGTTTCCTCTAGCCCAACAAGATTTTTCCTGCTTTAATTGTCTCTCTATGATCGAATTATCCTGCATCACTCAAAACACAGTTTAAATCATAAACACTTATCGATTGGTTTCATCTTCAAAATCTGAGACTCAACATATGTCTCTAAATTTGTGATGTTAAGATTTCTCTTTTGTTGTCGGGTTAAAGGCATATATAGGTTGAGAGAAGTGATGATCGAAAGGGTTGGTGGATTGGTGGATGTAGGCTACGATTTAGGCTTGTTTTTATGACTGTTTTGGGTATAGTTTGAGGGTGTGGTTTGGTGGAGTTTTAGGGCTGTGATGGTAGTGGATGAAGGTTAGGGAAAAAGTTTTAGATCTGTGGTAGATGGTAGCAAAGGTTTGATAGAAATCAGTGGAAGTTGTTGTAGGTATGTGTTGTCCTATAAGAGCAGAATTGTTGTCAAAGAAACAGCAGTTTCTCGATGAAATTTTTAGCAAATACCAAGAAATTTGAGGAGGGAATTGATAGCAAAATCTCAGTTTATATGACAGCAAGGATGACCAATTTAATCAAGAAAATTTTGGCAGTATAACAGTAAGGAATTGGTGCAAGTTGCAATAGTAGAATTCTCATCGAAAAATTTCAGCGGGTTGCGATGAAAATTCACAGCAACAAAAGAATATTTTTAGAGATAAATTCCTTAACAGATCAATCTTAGATGGAAGCCAAGATGATCTATGAAGTGTATAAGAAATTTCGTTCAAAAAGTATTGCAAAAAGATCGGTTAAGGAAACAATATGCGGTTGAAATTTTCTACAGCGCAGATTTTCAAGTGTAGCAGATTGGACGTGAAAGGTTAGTGGTTTATATTGAGAAATTTTCAATGAAACCAAAGGAAAATCCGCTGTTAGGAAGACTCAAAGCTGTCATAAAATTTTTGTAGAGATTTAGATAGAAAAAACATAATAGCAAGATCAAACAGACTGTGCTATGCGGCTGGAATTCTGCAATGTATCTTTCGTCGTAGAGATGAAAACTTTACGATGAAAAGTTTATGCAACAATATAGGAACAATTTTTTTTTTTAGATTTTTGAATAAGGATAACTAAATTGCAGCAGCAGTAAGGTAGGAAACCAAAACCTGTTGCAATTCACGGGGAGATCAAAGGATGATCCGCAATGGTGGAGATGATAGCGGAATTTGATGACGATCTTCAAGCAATTGTAGGAATTGCTTTGGGCGGCTGTGGAGAGCTGATGGATGGCTGTGAAAGGGCAGCGAGATGCCAAGAATGCTGCTCTCAGACTAGATGATAGAACCCTTGTAGATTCTAAACTTTGGGTTGATCTCTTAGGGGATCAGCCTCCTTGGAACTCTATAGGGGTTCCTCCCTCCAAGTTGCTGCTTAAAGACTACATAAAAGATTCATCTATTGCTTAACAAAAGAGGATGAATACATAGCTATTTATAGGGCTTCTAAACCCTAACTCATAATAGGACTCCTACTTAAGACTCCTACTTCTAACCAACTCCTAATAGAACTCCTACTCAAAACTCCTATTCCTTTACAACTCCTAATTCTTCTATAAGAAACAACCTTCTAACCCTAGCCAGCCTCTTCACCTCTTTAATAGGGGTCAGCTTAGGTAGATTTTATATGAATGCCCCTCTCTATTAGGACTCTCCTAGCTAGAGTCCTAACAAAAGTCGTTGGTCGGAAGTGAAATGGCCAAAAATTTAACTTGCTCGGGTAGTCGCGAAATCGCATCTGCAACAACATTCTTTTTCCCCTTTTTGTAAGTGATTTCATAATCATATCCAAGAAGCTTTGTTACCCATTTTTGCTGTTCGAGGGAAGATATCTTCTACTCCAAGAAATATTTTAAACTTTTATGGTCGGTCTTGATTTGAAATCGTCGCCCGATCAAGTACAGTCTCCATTTGGTCATCACATGCACAATCGCAAGCATCTCCTTGTTATAAATAGTCATCTTGAGATGGGAAGGAGATAATGCCTAATTGGTATAAATGAGGGGGCGGCCATCTTACATTAGTACAAAACCAATTCCAACTTTAGAGGCATCGGCTTCAATAACAAAAGTCTTATCGAAGTCGGGTAGCGATAGCATGGGTGTTGTCGTCATTGCGGCTTTAAGTTTGTCGAAGGCAGTGGTGGCTTTGTCCGACTATTTGAAAGCATCTTTTTTCAGCAAAGAAGTAAGGGGTGCACTTATCTTTCCATAGTTATTCACGAACTTGCGGTAGTAGCCTATTAAATTGAAAAAGTCACATAGTGATTTTATGTTCCTCGAGGTTGGCCAATTCTGCATTGCTTCAATTTTTTAGGGGTCCACCACCACACCTTCTTGTGATATGATATGTCCAAGATATTCCACCTTCTGTTGAAGAAAGGTATACTTCGATTTTTTGACAAAAAGGACATGTTCTCATAAAATCGTCAAAACAAGTCGTAAGTGCTGAAAATGACTTTCAAGAGAAGGGCTGTAAATACGGATATCATCGAAGAAAACTAGCACAAACATATGAAGAAGATTTCAAAAAATATGATTCATAAGGCTTTGGAAGGTGGAGGGAGCATTGGTGAGACCAAAGGACATTACCAAAAATTCATAATGGTCGTTGTGTGTTCGAAAGGTGATTTTCGGTATGTCTTCTTCGCACACTCGTATTTGATGACACCCGGATTGAAGGTCCAGCTTTGTGAAGACTCATGCTCCCTTTAATTCATCAAGCAATTCATCTATTACTGGAATAGGGTATTTGTCCTTGACGGTTATGTCGTTAAGAGCTCGGTAATTAACGCACATTCGTCATGTTTAGTCTTTCTTTCACACGAGGAGCATGATAGGACCCTAGTAGGGTTGGGTCCTACTCAACCAAGAAGTAGCTAATAAAACCCTATGAGATTATAATAAACCCACCTAGCCGCCTCTTTCCTATAAAGAAGAGTGGCTAGGGTTTATATTTGCGCCTTTGGGCTTCCTAGCCGCCCCCCCTTTTACTGGGCTGGTTAATTAGGGTTGAGGGCAAAAGGGGTAACTCACTTAGGAAGCAGCCCCTAGGGCTAGGGTTTGGAGCCCTATATAAGCATATAGCTTCCATCTCTTTTAGAATAAGATTTATCTACAATTACAGCCATTTGGCCGACTTCTAGGAGGGTGGAACCCCTATAGCATTCCAAGGAGTGATCTCCCTCAAAGATCAATCTACATAGAATTCCTCTAGGGTTTTATCATCTAGTATTAGAGCAGCGATCTTACTACTTTTGCTGCCATCCCCATTGTCCACTAACAGAAAAGCAATTCCCCTAATTGCTCTTGACATTGCTATCTCCACCGTCATCTTCTACCACAGATCAAACCAATCTACTGCCATCACCTCCAATTGCATTAGAGATCTGGTATTCTCCTATCACCAATACCTTTTACTACTATAATTTTCCATTCAAAATACCAAGAAGAAGTCTTTTTATCTATCCTGTGCTGCAAACTCCATTTGTTGTAAAAGTTATCTTTGCGAGCAAAGGATTGCTACAGAAAATTTCAACCACATATTGTTCCCTTTAACCGATCTATTTGCTATCTTTTTTTATTGAAATTTCTTATATGCTTCATAGATCATCTTGGCTTCCATCTAAGATTGATCTATTGTAGAATTAATGTCTAAAAACATTCTTGTGTTGATGCAAATTATCATCGCAAATCGCTGAAATTTTTCAACGAGAATTCTGCTATCGCAATTGGCACCAATTTCCTTACTGTTATACTACCAAAAATTTTTTGATTAAATTTGTTTTCATTGCTGTTATCTAAATCAAGATTTTTTTATCAAATTTCCTCCTCAAATCTCTTAGTTTTTGCTCAAAATTTCATCGAGAAATCGCTATTTCTTCGACGATAATTCTGCTTATACAAGACAACACCTATATGCAGCAACTTCCACCGATTTCTATCAAATCTTTGCTGCAATCTACCACAGATCTAAAACATTTTTCCTAACCTTCATCCACTGCCATCACAGCCTTAAAACACCACCAAACCACAACCTCAAATTGCACCCAAAATAGCCACAAAACAAGCCTAAAATCGCTGCCTACATCCACCAATTCACCAACCCTTTCGACCACCACTTCTCTCAACCGATACATGCCTTTAACCTGACAACAAAAAAGAGATCTTAACATTACAGATTTGGAGGCATATACTATGGCATCTGAGGAGGCAATCAATACTAATTTCGAAGCCTTCGAGATACAAATGGAGGATAAGATTTAGACTCTTTTTACCGAACTCAGTTTAGGCCGACCACTAAGCCCAAAGAAATCACATCAAGGGGAGAGCTCTAACCAATCACACTAAGTCTAAAGAGATGACTTCTAAGAGAGGAGAGGCTCTATGAACGATCCCTACTATCTATGCATGAGGGTGGATTACCCTAGATGGGAAGAAGGAGACTCGATTGGTTGGATCTCGCACGCGGAGCGATATTTTCGGTATCACAAAACCGCAGATGCATCTATGATAGAAATTACAGGTATACATCTTGAAGGGGATACCATATAGTGGTTTGACTAATTTGAACATACTCAAAGAAAGACTACTGATCCACTTTGGACCAACCGATTACGAGAACATTGACGGACAACTAGCAAAGATCCAACAAACCTCTACCATTCAGGAGTACCAAACCAGGTTTGAAATGTTATTTAATCAAACTTATGATTGGTATGAAAAATAGCTATTGGGGACTTTCATTGAGGGCTTAAAGCTGGAGACCCGGGGAGAAGTTAAAGTGCGACAACCATATACGCTTATGGCAGCCATCTCTTTCGCATGACTTCAAGATGAGCGATTGAACCATGAAGCCCGGAGGACTAGGGCCGCTCCCCAACCTAAAATACTGATGCCCTTAGCCCTCCCTACTGTCAACCGAGCCCCTGTACTAAAAAGGTTGACTAGAAAAGAGCTTCGGAAGCGATCTGTGAAGGGGTTATGTTGGCATTGCGATGAGCCATGGAGCCGTGAGCATCATTGTAAAAAAGGGAGACTTCTTATGATTGAACCAGTAGAAGAAGAGGTCATTGAATATTCAAACGAGATCCTTAAACATGAAGAAAAAGATGTAAAAGAAGAGCCACAATCGACCAACTTTATGGTACACACACTAGTCGGCTACTCAAACCCACAAACGATGAAAGTTGGAGGCCTTCTCAAACAACAACCGATCACTATTCTCATCGACACGGGCAGCACTAATAACTTCTTAATTGGTAAGGTTGCTGCTCGGATGGTGCTTCACATTGAAGGTTGCAGCAAGTTTGATGTAAAGGTCGCCGATAGCATAATCCTAAAGTGCGACCAAAGATGCATGTAGGTGAAACTATTATTACAAGACCAAGAAATTATCACCGACTTCTTCCTCCTACCAATTGATGACTATGAGGCCATCCTTGGTATAGAATGGCTGACTACACTAGGTAATGTCTCTTGGAACTTTTCCAAATTAATTATGAAATTCTACTGCAAAGGCAAATAGATCATCCTACGTAGGAAGCGCGGAAGCAACGTAACCACCGTTTCGACCCAATGAATGGAGAAAGTTTTACACAAGGTAAATGGTGGCTTTTTGATAAATCTCCAGTAGCAACCAGAGGAGAAGAAAATAGAAATTAAAGATCAAAATCTTATCCAATTGCTTGTTGAATTTGCCAACATTTTTGTTGAGCTGAGCCGTCTTCCTCCTGCTCGGCAACATGACCATTGGATTCCAATCCTTCCAGGCAAACCACCAATGAACACTCGGCTATACCATTATCCTCACCTCCAAAGGGATGAAATTGAAAAGATTATAAAGGAGATGCTTGAAACAGGGGTGATTCGGCCAAGTTGCATCCCCTATTCCTCACCGGTGCTACTTGTATGCAAGGATGGAACATGGCGGATGTGCATCAACTACCGAGCTTTAAATGGTATCACCATCAAGGACAAGTACCCAATACCAGTGGTGGATGAACTTCTTAATGAGTTAAAAGGAGCTCGAGTCTTCACGAAGTTGGACCTTCGATTTGGTTACCACCAAATTCAGGTATGTGAAGATGACATTCCAAAAACTGCATTCCGCACACATGACGACCATTATAAATTCTTGGTAATGCCTTTTGGACTCACTAATGCTCCTTCAACCTTCCAAAGTCTCATGAATAATATTTTTCGAAGCTTTCTTCACAAATTTTTGCTGGTATTTTTCGATGATATTCTCATTTATAGCCCTTCTCTTGAGACTCACTTTCAGCATTTACAGGTTGTTTTCATGATCCTTCGAGAGAATACACTTTTTGTTAAGTAGCCAAAGTACAACTTTCTTTAGGAAAAAGTAGAGTACCTTGGGCATATAATATCAGAAGGAGTGGCGGTGGACCCAACAAAAATTGAAGCAATGCAAGGCTAGCCGAAACCTATAAATGTGAAATTACTACGCAGGTTCCTTGGACTAACGGGCTACTACCAAAAATTTGTCAACGACTATGGGAAGATCAGTGCACCCCTCACTTCTCTATTAAAAAAAGATGTCTTCCAATGGTCGAACGAAGCCTTTGCTGCCTTCGATAAACTTAAGGCAGTCATGACGATAACGCCGGTGCTAGCACTACCAAATTTCAGCTGACCCTTCCTCGGTCTCCTAGGAATTCTGGGCAATGGCACTGCCCTTGTCAGGCAGTTGTACCGCTGATAGTTATTGCTGCCAGCGGTGGTACCACCCTTGTCAGGCGGTGGTACTACCAGAGCTCGGTCTCCGAGTTCTGTCAGGCGGTGGTACTGCCCAAATGGAGTGATAGTACCACCCAAACAGAGCGATAATACCACCCAATGTCAGATGTCAGGTGATAGTACCACCCAGTAATGGCGGTGGTACCGCTAGTATCCCGGAAATCCGGGATGAGACACTTTTTGGCTCCGCTTTTGAAAGCTATTGGGGCCTATAAATACCCCACCATTTTCAGCATGAAAAGGCACTGAAGTGTGATTATAATCGTGAGTTATTGGGGTGTACAAGTGTTGTAACCAAGTGCTAGAGTTTTCCTCTCTTTCTAATTTTTGAGATCATTCAAGAGAGGTGTGAGACTTGTAAGGGTTCTCTCCTAAACCCGACAAAAGGAGAAAGAGCTATAAAAGGTGATTGGTCTTCACCTATTAAAGGAAGGCCTATAATGGATGCTGGTGACCTCGATGGAGGAGGAATCTGATAGTGGATGTAGGTCACATTGACCGAACCACTCTAAATCTGGTTTGCATTTCATTTTTAGAAATTTACTTTAACTGCAAGTCATTTCATAGCCAAGTGCTTCTTCTCCTCATCTTGCTTTCACTACGCTTACACTCTCTTACGTTTTAAGTTGCTATCTTTCCGAATCGATTTCCTTCGAATGTACGAAATATTTTACGAAAGCTAAGAATTTTTCGCTGCACTAATTCATCCCCCCCTCTTAGTGTTGCTCTTGATCTTAACAAGAATGGCTCCAATTCCGACTCCAGAAGCATCGACCTTAATGATGAAGGGTAGGCTGAAATCTAGTAGCACTAGCAGCGACGTCGTCGTCATAGCTGCCTTAACTTTGTCGAAGGCAACGAAGGCTTTGTCCGACCATTGGAAGGCATCTTTTTTTAGTAGAGAAGTGAGGGGTGTACTGATCTTCCCATAGTCGTTGACAAATTTTTGGTAGTAGCCCGTTAGTCCAAGGAACCCGTGTAGTAATTTCACGTTTGTTGGTTTCGGCCAACCTTGCATTGCTTCAATTTTTGTTGGGTTTACCGCCACTCCTTCTCCTGATATTATTTGCCCAAGGTACTCTACATTTTGCAAAATTTGGTGGTAACCGGATCGGAGGTCCAACTTCGTGAAGACTTGAGTGTTAGGACTCTAGCTAGGAGAGTCCTAATTGAGAGGGACATTCATGTAAAACTTACCTAAGCCAACCCCTATTAAAGAGATGAAGAGGTCGGCTAGGATTAGGAGGTTGTTTCTTAGAGAAGAATTAGGAGTTGTAAAGGAATAGGAGTCTTGAGTAGGAGTCATATTAGGAGTTGGTTAGAAGTAGGAGTCTTGAGTAGGAGTCCTATTAGGAGTTAG
>LVTN01001192.1:3912-21807 GCA_001649415.1 Musa itinerans
TACATATATATTTATATATACATATACATATATATATATACATATATATATATACATGTATATATATATATATATGTATATATATATACATGTGTATTTATATATATATATATATATGTATACATACACATGTATATATATATGTATATATATATACATATATATATATATACATGTATATATATATGTATATATATATGTCTAGTACCACTCAGACATAATCTCCAGACTATGTCAGGCGGTGGTACTGCCTAGACACAATCTCCCATACTGTGTCAAGCGGTAGTACTGCTAGTCTAGGTGGTGGTACCGCCTAATGTTAGTGCTGTAGGTGGTAGTACCACCCAGCATAGACGACGGTTCTACTAGGACCCGAGAACCTAGCGATAAGACCTTTTTTGGCTCCATTTTCAAAATTATTTGGGTATAAATACCCCAATCTTTCCTACTTGGGAAAGCAAGAAATTAAGTAGAAAGAGGTTGTGATTACGAGATAAAAGTGTTGAAAAGTTGAGTTCTCTCCTCCTTGAGCTTGGAGGTTATTTTAAGGGAGGTATGTGAGGGTTTCCTTGATGGGTGTAAAGGTTATCTCCTAAACTTGTGAAAATGAGAATAGAGTTGTAAGAGGGTAGTTGGTCTTCGCTCATTGAATGAAGGTCGTTAGTGGATGCCGATGGCCTCAACGGAGGAGGAATCGAAAGTCAATGTAGGTCACAATAACCGAACCACTATATGTTAGGATCGAGTCGACACTAATGGAGGGGGTGGGGTGAATTAGTGCGTACATAAAATTACGTCGATAATTCAAAACTTCATATGATAAAACCGTATAAAAAAGATGTTAACTTTAAAATATGTACGAAAGGGTAATAAGCGTAGTGAGAGTAAGAAATCAGATTGCAATATAAACGAACAAGCAGAGAAAGGGAGGCACACCAATTTTCTGGTGGTTCGGTCGTCGTGACTTACATCCATTCCTGATTCCTCCTCCGTTGAGGCCATTGACGTCCATTAGCGATCTTTCTTCAATGGGTGAAGATCAACTACCCTCTTACAACACTTTCTCCATTTTACAGGTTTAAGAGATAACCTTTACATGTCACTCTTTTACAAATAGTCCCTCAAACACTTCTTACTCTAAGCACTAAGAGGAGGGAACTCACAATTTTGACAGAGTTTACTCAATTTTTTTCTCAAGAATTCTTATTCCCTTTTTACTACCCAAGTGGGGTATTTATAGTCCCCAAATGATTTTAAAAATGGAGCAAAAAATGTAAATTTTTGGGTCTTCCGGGTACAAGCGATACCACCACCTGTATTGGGCGGTATCACCACCTACAGCCTAACACTGGGCAATACCACCACCCAGTCTGGCAGTACCACCACCTGACACACTATCACTGGGTGGTACCATCGCCTGACAACCTTGGAGATCGAGTTTTTTGAGTTTTCCAACTCATAGGCGGTTCCATCGCTTGTTCTTACGGTGCCACCGCCTGACTCAACTTTTGGGTCACTAAATGGGCCTCCTAATGAGCCCAAATCAGTCCTTATTAAGGCCCAATTGGCCCATAATTGAGTTAGCATGATTATATCAAAAGCTAACTCAATTAGCCCCCTAAACTACTTCGATCTTAGACAAATGATTATAAAGCATGAATCCTTTGTCCAGCATGTCATTGGTTTATCCGATCATTCAGCACATCATCCTCTCCTTCGACGTAGTGCCCAATCAACATGTTGACTTCCACAACTTTCAATCTCCTTGGCGTAATGTCCGATTCTTTGACCCAATGCCTGAATTCACGGCACGAAGCCTTCTACCAACACATCGACCGATCCTCTGGCCCAACGTCCAATCTTCTAACATGTTTACTTCGGCCCAACGTTGATTCTTCCTACTTTAATTGTCTCTTCATAAGCTAATCTTGTGTCACTCAAAACACGGATTAGTTCATAAACTCCATCAATTGGTTTTATCATCAAAATTCGAGATTCAACGCTATAAACCCAATGTACTCAGTTTGTATTTTTGTTCTGCTTTTCATTCTCATATTGCAAACTGATTTATTTGCTTACTACTCTTATTATGCTTACAAATGTGCTTTTAAATTAAACTCTTTCCGATATTGATTTTCATCGAATGAGAATTTTCAAACCGTCATTTTTATCATAAATACTAATTCACCCCCCCCTCTTAGTGCCGATTCACAATCCTTGTTGAATCTCAGATTTTGATGATGAAACCAATTGATATGTGTTTATGATTTAATCTGCGTTTTGAGTGACGTAGGATGCTTCGATCAGAATGAGACAATTAAAGTAGGAAAAATCATATTGTGCCGGGGGAAAACATGTTAGAAGATTAGACGTCGAGTCGGTGGATCGGTCGACATATCGACAGAAGGCTTCGGGCCATGGATTCGGGCATCGGGCCAAGAAGAGTGGATATTGCGCCAAGAATATTGGAGTTGCGAAGTCAACTAGCCGATTGGGCAATAAGTCTCAAGAGAGGACGATGCGCCGAAGAATCGACCGAAGCGTTGAGGGACCAATAACATGCCGGACAACATGATTAATGCTTAGTATTAATTGTCTAGATCAAAGTGTGTTTTTACATGTGCAGGATTAACTATGATAGCAAGTCATGAAGCAAAATGAAGTCCCGGAGTCAAGGACATGATTTTGTTGGGAGTTCGAGAGTTCGCCGGAAGTCCGGATGTTCGTTGGAAGCTCTACCGAGAAGTCCAGGAGCTTGCCAAAGAAGCTCGTCAGAACTCACTAAGAAGATCATCACAAAGTTCAGGAGCTTGTCAGGAGTCCGTCGAAATATTGCCGAGAGTTCGTCGAAAGTTCGCCGGAAGATCGTCGGAAGCTCGCCGGAAGAGCAATTGACGTACTAGAACTAAAATGCTTAGAATATGTCTTAGAAATCGTAGTTAGCACATAATTTGAGTTGGGATTGGGAGGTAATCCCTTCAACTCTGTTAGGGGCCAACTGGGCCCAAAGTTGGGCTGGTTTAGGCCGGATTCAAGGCCTAACTAGGACCAGGAATTCTGGGCGGTGGCACCGCCTGGGAGGCTCGGTCTCCCAAGAATTCTAGGCGGTGGTACCACCCTTGTCAGGCGGTGGTACCACCCCTGTCAGGTGGTGGTACTGTCGGTAGTAAATGCTACCAGCGGTGGTACCGCCCCTGTTAGGCGGTGGTACCACCAGAGCTTGGTCTCCGAGCTCTATTAAGAGGTGGTACCGCCCGTACCCAGGAAACCCGGGATGAGATGTTTTTAGGCTCCAAGTTTGAATCAACTTGAAGCCTATAAATACCCCTCTCATCCTTGGTTAACATACACAAAGCATTGAGAGTAAAAAAGTATAGAAACACTACTGCAATCTTGTGTGAGCTCCTCTCAAAGTTCTAACTGTTAGAATAGTTTAAGAGAGGAGTGAGTAGGGGTGTAAGGGTTATCTCTTAAACCCGGTAAAAGGAGAATTGAGTGTAAGAAGGAGGTTGATCTTCGTCTATTAAAGGAAGATCGATAGTAGATGCCGGTGGCCTCGACGAAAGAGGAATCGATGGAGTGGATGTAGGTCACGACGACCGAACCACTATAAAATTGGCGTGTTCTCTGGTTTGCATTTACTTCATACAATTTACATTACTGCAAATCACTTTACCTCTTTACTTGCTCATTACACTTTTACGAACATGCTTTCAAGTTAAGTATCTTTCCGAAATCAGTTTAAATCATACGAAGAATTTCTTAAATCAACATTTTTATCGCTACACTAATTCACCCCCCCTCTTAGTGCCGACCCCAATCCTAACAATTGGTATCAGAGCCTCATTTTCTCATTTGGTTTAACACCCAAAGAGAAATGACTCTTTTCGGCTTACAAGAGGGTCACTCTCTCATTCGTCCTCCCTTTTTCAATGGGACGGACTACACTTATTGGAAAACTCGAATGAGAGTTTTCTTGCTTTCATTGAATCTCGATTTATGACACATAGTCAAATTTGGTTTTCAAAGGTCTTCTCTTCCAATGAACCATTGGAATGATTTGGAGAACAAGACATTTTCTTTAAATGCAAAGGCTATGAATGCCTTATTTTGCGCCTTAGACAAAAACGAGTTTAATCGAATTTCTATGTGCGAAACGGCTTTCGAAATTTGGCGCACTCTTGAAATCACACATGAAGGGACTAGTAAAGTTAAAGATTCTAAAATCAATCTTTTAATACACGATTTTGAACTTTTTCATATGAAACCAAGTGAAATCGTTGTTGACATGTACACCCGTTTTACGGATATCGTCAATGGTTTAAAAGCACTTGGTAAAAGTTTTTTGAATTTTGAACTCGTTAACAAGATCTTAAGATCACTTTCTAAAACTTAAGAATCGAAAGTAACGACAATATAAGAAACAAAATATTTAAATATTTTTTCACTTGAAGAACTTATCGGTTTATTGATGACATATGAAATAATGCATAATACACATGATGAACATGATGAACAAAACCACCTTCTAAAGAACATGAAGAATTTGGTACTTAGAACATTTGAAGACCACTCGAGCATAAGCTCAAGTGATGGTGAACTTGAACTCACTAAGAAATTTAAAAAGTTCATGAAACAAAAATTAAAGAACAAAAAGAACGCAATTACTTGCTTTGAACGCAAGAAGAAGAACATAAATTGGGATGAATCGAGCTCCTCCGAAGACGAGGAGAAAATCAACAAAGGAGAAGTGGCAAACTACGCCTTAACGACTTTCTACAATGAGGTAATCAAAACCCCTTTGCCTTATTTCGAAATTATACTAGATTGCTCTAGCTCAGTTCTCAGCTTAGTGCTCCGATCTGGAGATCGAGGAGGATCCTTTTGCCATCCTCCTTGAAGATGAGAGGATGCAAATGCTAAACGAGGTCCCCTTTGACAACAATGTGCATCTCCCCGAGGCCTAGGGTTCTTTTCAAGATGTATTTTGTTTTTGATGACCAACCGGTTGGGCACTGTTTTGTTTTGTACACAATGACCGGTCGGGTGATGTAAACCTTTCTCTTATCAATGAAATTTTAGTTTACGAACTTCACCTTTGCCCTCACACTTTGGCATTGAGATTCTCTACTCGACTGATCGGGGGCTTTTACTTTAAACGTAGAACATCTTTAGGTTTGATATGTGCCAGGTCCTCGGTAGCCGATCTCCTTGTGTTGTTAGGTGGTAAGTCTCATCTCAGACTACATCCATTACCCTATAAGGCCCCTCCTAGTTTGGGGCCAACTTGCCCTAGGCGTGCGTCGGGCTGCTAACTTTGGCCTTATGCAGGACCAAGTCGCCGAGCTTGATCGACCGAGGATGCACTCTTTGATTATAGAGCTTTGCTATGGTCTTTTTGTATGCCAAGGCTCGATGGTGCATGTCAGCCCTTCGTTCTTCGATAAAGTCGAGGTTTGGTTGGAGTCCATCTTCTGATGTGCCTTCTTCAAAATTTTCAGCTCGCAAGGTCGGGAAGACCATCTCGGGTGGGAACACCACCTCGGTTTCAAACGCCAAGCTGAATGGTGATTCTCCCATAGCAGCCTTCGGCGTAGTTTAGGAGGCCCACAATATGCTTTGGAGTTCATCGACCCATGTGCCATGAGCTCCCACAACTCTTCTTTTCAAGCCCTTCGGTATTGCTTGGTTGGTTACTTCGGCTAGGCCATTGGTTTGGGGGTGGGCCACCAAGCTTAACCTTAACTATATCCTATAGCTCAAGTGGAATTTCTTGAACTTTTCATTGCTGAACTGCATCCCATTGTTGGTGATGATAGCTCTCGGGATGCCAAAGTAGGTAATGATGTTCTTTCAAACAAATCCTTCGACTTGCCTCTTAGTAATAGATGCCAAAGGCTCGGCCTCCACCCATCCGGTAAAATAATCCACTTCAACGATGAGGAATTTTTGTTGTCCTGAGGTTGGTGGGAAGAGGCCGAGGAGGTCCATCCCCCACTGCGCGAAGGGCTATGCATAATCAAGAGGAGTTAATGAAACCGTAGGTTAATGTTGAACTCGAGCATGCTTCTGGCACCATGGGCATCGTTGTACATAGGCCACAGCATCCCGATGCATGGTCAGCCAGTAATAGCCTTGCCGAAGGACTTCAAAAGCTAAAGTTTGGTCACCGATGTGCTCCCCATAGATCCCTTCGTGGACCTTGGCTAACACTATTTGGGCCTCCTTGGAATCCAGGCAACACAAGAGTGGCTGGGTGAACGACCTCCAATTGAGTCATTCGTTCACCTCCCAATACCATGCTTGTGTTCATTGGAGCCGTCAGGAGGCAATTTTGTCAGTTGGCAATGTTCCATCCCTCTTGTAGCGGAGGAGCTCCTCCATCCAAGTTGGGGTCATGTTAGTTGTGACCACTTCTTTGGTCATAATGGTCTGGCAAGTGAGTTTCTCAACCTCTGGAGGTGGTTCAGTGTTTGGGCCCGAAGCGAGCTTTGCTAGAGCATCCGCTTGTGCATTCTGCACCCACGGCACCCTTGTCACAATGAAGTGCTAGAAACACCTAGCGAGTCTTCTTACCTTGGACAAATATTTTGACATGGTAGTATCCCAAGCCTCATAATCTCTATTGATGTGGTTGACTACTAGTTGGGAATCGGTGAAAACCTTGATGCTTTTGACTTAGAGTTCGATGGCTTGCCTGAGCCCAGATAGGAGTGCTTCGTATTCAGCTTCATTGTTGATGGTTTTGAATCCAAAGCAGAGTGCGTGTTTGAATAATTGGCCATTGGGACCTTCTAGAACAAGGTCGGCCCTTCCCCCCTTAGCGTTTACTGAGCCATCAACATGCAAGCTCCACTATTGCTCGGTATGTCCATAGGTACTGCCTTCGGGAGTTAATTCTGAGATGAAGTCAATGATGGCCTAGGCTTTGATGGCAGTCCTTAGGATATACTATATGTTGAATTCTCCTAGCTCGACCGACCATTCAAGCATTCATCCGAATATGTCGAATTTGGACAAGATTTATCGTAATGATTGGTCGATCACCACTTTAATTGGATGGGCTTGGAAATAAGGATGTAGCTTCTTGGCCATCCGAACAAGCACCAAAGCTAGCTTCTCCACTGGTTGGTATCACGTCTCGGGTTTGCTCAGGATGTGGCTGGTGTAGTAGAATGGTCATTGTTCTCTAGAATCTTCCCGAGTCAAGACAGAGCTGACCATATGCTCGGAAGTCACGATGTGGAGGTTGAGTGGTTCACCCAAGGAGACTGCAGTGAGTCGAGGTAGCCAGGCCAGATGCTCCTTGAGCCGCTCAAAGGCTTCTTCACATTCTGAGGTCCGCCCAATGTCCTTTGGATTCTTCTGGATTCGGAAAAAAGGGAGGCATTTATCCCTCGATCGGGATAGGAATCAAGCCAGGGCGGCAAGCCTCCTAGTCAAGGACTGCATTTCCTTTACTGAGTAAGGTGGTTGCATGTTGATGATGGCTTGAACCTTCTCCGGGTTTGCATCTATTCCTCTCCTAAGGATGATAAAGTTGAGGAATTTTTTCGAGCTGACTCCAAAGGTGCACTTGGCAGGGTTGAGACGCATGCCGAATTTCTACAATGTCCTGAATGTTTTAGCGAGATCCACCAGATGAGTTCAGGCGAACTTGCTCTTTATGATCATGTCATCAACATATACCTCCATGTTCCTCCTGATCTATTGAGTGTACATCTTGTTCACCATACTTGGGTAGGTTGCCTCAGCGTTCTTCAGCCCAAACGGCATGACCCTATGGAAGTAAACTCCTCAGTTTGTGACAAAGGCAGCATGTTCTTGATGTTCTAGAGCCATCTTGATTTGGTTGTATCCCGAGAAGGCATCCATGAACGAGAGGTGCTCATGCCCTGACTTTGCATCAACCAACTGGTCGATCCTCGGGAGCAGATAACAGTCCTTTCGACATGCTTGATTAAGATTGGTGTAGTTGATACACATTCTCTAGCTTCCATTAGACTTTTTAATGAGAACCACATTTGACAACCATCGGGGGTATTTTGCTTCGGCGATAAATTCTACCACCAGAAGTTGCTCTACCTCATCATCCATCACTCTTTATCGTTCAGGTGCTACCTTCCGAGGCCTCTGCTTTACTAGTTGCACTTGGGGACTGATGTTCAAGTAGTGCTGTGCAACTCCCTGATCGATTATGGGCATGTCGATTGGTGACCAAGTGAAGATGTCGATATTTTTAGTTAGCAGGTTGATGAGCTACTCTCGCTCTTTCTCTGAGAGCTTGGACCCAACCTTGATGACCCTATCTAGTTGGCCCCTGTCTAATGGGACCTTTAGAGTGTGTTCGGTCAGTTTAGGGTGCAGCGACAACTTGGCGATGTCCCTAGGGTCGACAATTGGCTACTCATGCTTTGGCTTCTTGGGTAGTGTGATGGCTGCTAGGTAACATTGTTTGGATTCCTAAGGGTCACTCCTTGCCTCCTCGACCCCAGCTTGGGTTAGAAATTTTATTGCCCGGGGTATGTGGAGATGACAGCTTTGAACTTGTTGAGGGTCGGGTAGCCTAGAATGTCGTTGTATGCCAAGGGGAGCTCCACCACCATGAAGGTCACCATGACTGTCTTGGACCATGGTTCTTCCTCTAGGGTGACTGGTAAGATGGCAGTACCGAGGGGTGAAACGAAATCACTAGTAAATCTAGTAAGTGCCGACAACATTGGCGTGAGGTCTTCCTTGGTCAGGCCAAGCTTTCAGAAGGCATCGAAGTATGGGACGTCAGCGACACTCCCGGTGTCCACCATGAGCCTTTTAACCTGAGCATTGGTGATTATTATTAGGACCAAGTCGGCACTAAAAGGGGAAGTGAATTACTGCTTACGAGAAAATCATGTCAGTTTAAAAATTTTCGTTCAATGAAAACCGATCGGAAAGATGCTTGACTTGAAAGCATGTTCGTAAGGTAGTGAAAGTAATAAATAAGTAAATCAGTTTGCAATATAAATGAAAAGCATGAAAGAAATGCAAATCGAGTTTTATAGTGGTTCGGTTGTCATGACCTACATCCACTCTAGATTCCTCTTCACTCGAGGCCACCGGCTTCCACTACCGATCTTCTTTTAATGGGCAAAGATCAACTACCATTTTATACTCTTTCTCCTTTTCACAAGTTCAGGAGAGAACCTTTACACTTCTTTCTTTTATACTTAGACCTCACTTCTCCCTCTAGAAGAACTTCTAAATACTAGGAAGAGGTGACTCTATACTAAGAGAGATTTACAACTTTTTTCACAAGGATTATTTCGCCCTTTTTCAACTCAATTTCGTGCTACTCCATGCAGGAATAGCTGGGGTATTGATAGACCCCAAATAGCTTCAAAAATAGAGCCAAAAAAGGTCTCATCCCAAGTTTCCTAGGTCTTGGCGTTACCATTACCTGTGTTAGGCGGTACTATCGCTTGTAGCACTGACATTGGATAGTACCATCGCCCATACTAGCGATACTACCACTTGACACTAGGCAGTACTACCACCTAGTCTAGTGGTACTATCACCTAACAGAGTTTCGGAGACTATATCTTAGAGACTAAGCATCCAGTGGTGCAACCGCCTAGACCGATGGTGCCACCGCTTGACCCAACTTTTGGGTCACTGAATATGTCTTTCTCTTGACCCAAAATAGCCCCAACATAGGCCCAATTGGCCCCTAATTGAGTTGGCCTAATTTTAACCTAATTATAACTTAAAACTACTTCGATCTAGATAATTATTATAAAATATTAATCACATATTGTCCGGTATATCATTGGTTCATCGGCGCTTCAACGCATCGTCTTCTTTTGTAGCCTTTTGCCCAATTAGCATGTTGACCTCCGCAACTCTGATCTTTTTGATGCAATGTCCGCTTTTCTATGCCCAATGCTTGAACTTATGGCACAAAGCCTTCTGCCGACACGTTGATCGATCCTCCGGTTCGACGTCCAATCTTCTGAAATATTTCACTCCGGCCCAACATTGATTCTCCCTACATTAATTATCTTTCCATGATCGAAGCTAGTCCTACATCACTCAAAATGTAGATTAGATCATAAACTCTATCAATTTATTTCATCATCAAAATCTAAGATTCAACAATCTCCCCCTTTTTTATGATGACAACAAATTGATGATGGAGTTTAAACAAAACTCCCCTATCAATATGTCATATTGATAGAAACATAAATTTAGAAATAAATTATGAATCCAAGCAACATGTCATCATAAAATCATGCAGAATCAAAATTTCAATACATCATTCCATGCATGATTGTTATCATTACTTCTCCCCCTTTGTCATCAACAAAATGGACAAGTGCAACTAGCAATTTTTGAAACATGCAAGTTTTACTTCTTTATAGAATATGCAAGCTTAGCAAGTTTTAGATATATGCAAGATAGCAATTTTTGCCTCTTGTTGAAGTGTGCAAGCTAGCAATTCTTATTTCCATTTGCAATGTGCAAGTTGCAACTTTTGTTTCTTGAGATGGGCAAGATAGCACTTTTGCTTTAGATTGCAAGCTAACAATTTTTTCTTCCTTTTGCAATGTGCAAGTTTTACATCATTTTAGAACATATAAGCTAGCAAATTTTACATCATTTAGAACTTGCATACTAGCAATTTTACATCATTTAGAACATGCATGCTAGCAATTTTGCTTTTCTTTGCGATATGCAAGCTAGCATGATTTGCTTCTCCTTGAATTATGCAAGCTAGCAAATTTTAGTTGTCTTTTTAGATGTGCACACTAGCAATTCTTTTTTTATTTTAATTTAAGTAATTTGATTTCATATAAGCATGCCCAAGCTTTTACGCCAAATCAAAATATACATCATCATTTAAAATGAAAAAATAAGATTTATCACAAAAATCATCAAGATTAAAAGTATAACATATAATTCCAAAACATAAGATTTCAAATCATCATTACTTCAAATTCTCATGCATAGTATAAAATCATCAAGCATGGTATCAAAACTTTTAACATTTTCATTACATCATTACATCATTATGCATCATTAAATCATCAAACATGATTTCATTAAACATAAAGAATTTTCAATCAAAATCATTTTGTTTGTTGTAGTAATGCATTTTTTTTTTAAGTGAATCTCACTCTTCATGCTTAGTACTCGGAGTTAACATACAATTGTCATGCTCAAATTTTTAATTTTTTTTTCAAAATCACTAGAGAGAGAAGCATGATTTTTTTTGTATTTTTTATTTTTAATATTTTTACTAACTAATTTAAAAGTAACTCATGAAAAGCATCAAGTAATTTCATAGTAAAGTAAAGGAGTTTCGGGTGAGTTATTTATCTTATCATCGAGAGCCACCAAGGCATAGTTTACTACTTCATCTTCATCGGTTTGCTCCTTGTCTTAGGATGTACTTATTTCATCCCATGTCACCTTAAGTGTTTTCTTATTCTTTGGTAACTTCTTCTTTTTAAGTTCATTTTTATTCTCAGTTTTATGTTTTAAAAATTTTATAAATTTACTTGTGAGGAGTTCTATGTCATCATCATCATCACTTAAGTTTTCTCTCAAGTGATTTTCTTTTGTTCTAAGTGTCAAATCCTTCTTGTTCTTTGGAAGATTGTTCTTATGTTCATCAAGTACATCATATGTCTTGCATGTCATTTCATAGGTCATTAATGACCTGATAAGTTCTTCAAGTGGAACTTGTTTAAGTCTTTTGCCTCTTATATTGCCGTCACTTTCGGATCTCAACATTTTGGAATGGATCTTAGTATTTTATTAACAAGTTCAAAATTTAAAAAATATTTACCAAGACTTTTTAAACTATCGATGACATCCGTAAAATGGGTATGCATGTCTCCAATAGTTTCGCTTGGTTTCATATGAAATAATTTAAAATTATGCATCAAAAAATTAACTTTAGAATCTTTAACCCTACTTGTGCCTTCATATGTAACTTCAAAAGTGTGCCAAATGTCATGTGCAGTTTCATAAGTCGAAATATAATTAAACTTATTTTTATTTAAAGCGCATAATAAAGCATCCATAGCTTTCGCATTTAAGGAAAATGATTTTTTCTCAAAGTCATTCCATTCATTCATAGGTTTAGAGGGAGTTTGAAAACTAAGTTCAATGATATTCTATAAATCAAAATTCAAAAAAAACAAGAAAACTCTCATCCAAGATTTTCAATAAGTGTAATCCATCTTATTGAACATAGGAGGACGAATAATAGAGCAACCCTCTTGAAAGTCAAAAAAGCCATCTCTCTTGAGTGTTAATCCAAATAAAGATAAATGTGGCTCTAATACCAACTGTTAGGACCAAGTTGGCACTAAGAGAGGGGGTGAATTAGTGCTTACGATAAAATCACGTCGGTTTGAAAATTCTCATTCGATGAAAACCAATCGAAAAGATGCTTGACTTGAAAGCATGTTCATAAGGTAGTGAAAGTAACAAATAAGTAAATAAATTTGTAATATAAATGAAAAGTATGAAAGAAATGCAAACTGAGTTTTATAGTAGTTCAATCGTCGTGACCTACATCCACTCTCAATTCCTCTTTACTCGAGGCTGTCGACTTCCACTACTGATCTTTTTTTAATGGACGAAGATCAATTACCCTTTTATACTTTTTTTCATTTTCACAGGTTCAGGAGAGAACCTTTACACTTCTCTCTTTTACACTTAGACCTCACTTCTCCTTTTAGAAGGACTTCTAAATACTATGAAGAGGTGACTCTATACTAAAAGAGATTTATAACTTTTTTTATAAGGATTCTTTCCTCTTTTTTCAACTCAATTTCATGCTACTCCATGCAAGAATAGCTGGAGTATTTATAGACTCCAAATGGCTTCAAAAATGGATCCAAAAAGGGTCTCATCTTGGGTTTCCCGGGTCCTAGCGATACCATCACCTGTGTTGGGCGGTACTACCGCCTACAACACTAACATTAGATGGTACCATCGCCTGACACTAGGTGGTACCATTGTCCAGTCTGGTGGTATTACCGCCTGACACAATCTCGGAGACTATCTTGGAGACTGAGCCTTTGGCGGTGCCACCGCTTGACCTAACTTTTGGTCACTGAATGTGCCTTTATCTTAGCCCAAAACAACTTTAACATAGGTCCAATTGGCCCCTAATTGAGTTAGCCTAATTCCAACCTAATTACAACTTAAAACTACTTTGATCTAGGCAATTATTATAAAATATTAATCACATGTTGTCCGGTATGTCATTGGTTCATCGGCGCTTCATCCAATCCTTCGGTGCGTCGTCCTCTTTTGCGGCCTTTTGCCCAATCGGCATATTGACCTTTGCAACTCTGATCTTCTTAGCATAATGTCCACTCTTCTAGGCCTAATGCCTAAACTCATCGCATGAAGCCTTCTACCGATACGTCGACTGATCCTCCGACTCGACGTCTAATATGTTTCGCTCCGACCCAATATTGATTCTTCCTACTTTAATTATCTCTTCATGATTGAAGCTAGTCATACGTCACTCAAAACATAGATTAGATCATAAACTCTATCAATTAGTTTTATCATTAAAATCCGAGATTCAACAATTGAAATTGAGATCACTAATATACATCATCATGTTCGGGGTACTCGGTTTCCCCCATTGGGAAAGTGATTTCCGACTCTTACGGCTACCTCAGATGCTTTTCTAAAGCTATTCGAGCATAAGCCTTTCATCCTAACATGCTATCCCCTCCTGAAGCTAGGCCACTACTGATCACATTGATCTATTTCTCGACCGGACCTAAAGGGCGTGGGAACGATTCCTGTGGTCCTCTAACATAGTGACTGAGGTGCCCCTAGTGGATGAGCCCCTCGATCTGGTTCTTCAAGTTATGACATTTCTTGATGTCATACCTATAGTCGCGATGAAATCGATAGTACTTGGAGCGATTTCTAAGCTTGTGTGGGGTCTTCATCAGGTTGGGTGCCTTCAAGAGTACCTTCTCCCTGATATGGAGGAATATCTCTGTCATGGAGGAGTTCAGAGATAGAAAAGGGGGCTTCGGGAGTGGCACGCCTAATCGATCGATCCTTCTTCTCAGCAGGGCTAAGACTTGTCCTCGGGATGGCTCCATTCGGGTTCTTTTGTGTTCCTCAGGCTTTCCCGCCATCAGCGCCTTAGTGGCTTTATACTGGTTTGCGCATTAGAGCATCTCAAGGACAATTGTTGACAACCAATCGACCATAACCAGAAGAATCTAGACGGTCGAAGTCCCATCAAGAATGCTTGCATTATCAAAGAAGGATGAGCATAAAGTAGTCCTCAGATCTCAACAGCAAAATGAGTCACGAAGTGAGAGAGCGGCTCATCATCCTTCTGGTTAAGGCCGAGGAGCAGGGCTGTGGATGGCTTTGGTTGCACACTAGATAGGAAGTTGAGCTTAAACTCCTTAGCAAGCTAGGGTTGTACCACATTTGAGCTGAGCCTCATAGTGTAATGGGGAATGCCCTGCACATAAGAGCATCCGAGGTGTCATACAGGGCCATCTAGGCTCGAAAGGTAGCCACGTGCTCCATTGGGTTGGAACCACCATTATAGGCCTCAGGCACAGGGAGGCGAAATCTTGGTGGGATGGACTTATCTTGAATCTCTAGTATAAAAGGTGATACTCCTAGAGGGGCCTCATCAAGCTCCTTCTTGGACTTATGAAACTCTCGTTGAACCTCATCTAGACGCTGATTGACTGAACATAATTGAGCCTGAAGGGAGTTTGCCGGACACATACACACACACAGATATATATATATATATATATATATATATATAGAGAGAGAGAGAGAGAGAGAGAGAGAGATATATATATATATATATATATATATATCTATCGATGCCTAAATATTAACGGTTAACGGTGAGAATTTTATCTCTTTGGTTATTCGTATTTAATTGTACCCACATCTGAATTTTATCCTATTAAAGTTTAACTTGTGTCTCCGAGCGTCCAAATTATAATAGAACTTTTCAACTTTTTTTCAAATAAATCGTTTTCTAAATGTTTCAAAATAAAAAAAATCATATGAATTTAAGCACAATTTTGAGTTATAAAACATCGGTGATTAACTTTGAGAAAAAAAAATTCCTTTTTACAATAAATGAACACATCCCCAATATATATTAGTATTATTATTCATATACTTTAGATGCGCATAAATATATTAATGTAGTATGGTTATTCGCAAAGGATGTGGGATGTCTAAGGTGGCTACATGGCATTTTCTCAAATAATGGAAGATGGCTTGACTAAGCTTCATATTTGTTCCACACGCGGCACTAGTCACGGTATCCGAAATTAATCTATGCATAATAATCCGCAACGAAATGATTCTAATAGGTGATTGGTGATTATTTGTATAATCTGTTCCTAATGATGCCATGCTATTTTTCTTTTAATTACCAACCGTCAATACCGTGCTTGTGATGAGATCATTTGACAGTGTATTATATATCATACAACACATTAATTGTTGGTCCAGCCCATACGATGAGCTTTGGACAATTGAGCTTTTTGAACCCAAATAATTAAAAACAAAAGAATAAGGCAGCGTGAGAGGTCTATGAGCGTGCGCAGCGAACTGTGTAACAGTGATCGTACGCACAGAGAGAAATATTAGGATCTTGAGTTTTCTACTTGACGATCAGTGGCCAATCGTTGTCAATTTTGACCCAAATTTTATACAGAGAATCCTTACAGCAAGCTCTACATTCCTAACGGTGTTGATTTACAGTTTACTCTCTCTGAGGTACTTTCCTACTATACCAACTTTGTGAGACCTAGAATTCTCCGTTGATAAGATCGAGATGATGATTTGCTATTCTTGAGCTAAGATCTATGTTCTTGATGTTATTGTGATCCTCTGGTTATTCTAGAGAAGATTTACTATAAATCTGTTATCATTACTATTGATAATGGAAGTTTGAGGTGGACTACGGTCCCGTGGTTTTTCTCGCATTGGGTTTTTCACGTTAAAATTTGGTCTCACTATGTGATTGATTTATTGCTCTATTGTTTATGCTATTCTGGTTGATATTTCCATTTTGATATCAAGTTGGTATTTTGATGAGGAACCCATTTTGATACATAAAGAGGGAAAAGAATTATTCCACTTTAACAAGTTTTTCCCAACAAGTGGTATCAGAGCATCAGGTTATTTGGTGCTAGTTTTTCTTGTGTGATTGAAATAAAACAGTCAGATGGTATGATTAAATTGAACTCATCAAATTATTCGACTTGGAGGCGTATGATGGAAGATCTGCTTTATTGTAAAGATTTGTATAAGCCCATCAAGGTTAAAGATAAACCTTCTACTATGGACGATAAAGAATGAGAAGTTCAACATAGAAAAGCTATTGCCTATATTAGAAGATGGATGGATATAAACTTGCATGAGCATATTTCTGATGAAACCAGAGCTGATGTTGTTTGGCAAAGGTTAGAAAATCTCTTTGCGAAAAAGACAGTGGGAAATAGAATTTCTCTCCTCAGAAGGCTTATAAGTTTGAAGTTTAAAGATGGTGGTAATATTGTTGAGCACATAAGCCTATTTCAGAGTCTTGCAAACAAGCTTGTTGCTATGAAAATGAATATAGATGATGAGATGCAAGGATTACTACTTCTTAGCTCTTTACTAGAAAGTTGGGAAACGTATGTGGTGACAATTTATAACTCCACGCCAGAGGGGACTCTAACTATAGATATGGTTAAAGACAGTTTGCTAAATGAAGATGCTAGAAGGAAAGAACATGATGAATCTTCTTCTAGTGCATTTGTTACTGAAAACAAGAAAGACGTGGAATAAGTCATAGCAGAAATTCACATGGTTATAGAGGAAGATCCAAATCTAGAAGGGATATCAAATGTTTTCACTGTAACAGACCAAGTCACATGAAGAAAGAGTGTAGGTTTTGGAAGCGAGAACAGAATGAAATGAAGAAAAATGAGAAATAGACTAATACAGTTGCTGCTGAAGGTAATATCACTATTGTTTATGATGACGGTTGCATCAGTCTTGTAGCTCAGGACAGTAATTAGGTGATTAACTCTAGTGCTTCATTTCATATCACTTCTCATGATGATTTCTTCAGATCTTACACTACTGATGATTTTGGTAATGTCAGAATAGAAAACAGTGGTACATATAAGATTGTGGGTATTGGAGATATTTGCTTGGAGACTAGTATTGGGAGCAAATTGATACTCAAAGATGTAAGGCATGTTCCGGATATTCGTCTTAACTTGATATCTATATGCATACTTGATGATGAGGGCTTTGCACATTATTTTAGTGAAAGCAAATGGAAACTCACTAAAGGTTCCCTAATTATGACAAGAGGAAAGAAGTTTAACTCTTTTTATGTCATGGAAGCTAAGCTACACAAAGGAGAGATTAATGCAATTCGAAAAGGTGAAAGTATAGATCTTTGGCACAAGAGGCTTGGTCATATCAGCGAGAAGGGACTTCAAACTCTTGCTAGAAAGCAGTTTTTACCAGAGTTGCAAGGTGCATCTCTTAAATCTTGTGATCATTGTTTAGTTGGAAAAACACATAGAGTTGCATTTCATACATATCCATCATCTAGAAGATCAGATGTTATTTATTTTGTTCATATTGATGTTTATACTATACAAACTAGAACTCTTTGAGGTGTTCTTTATTTTGTTACTTTTATTGATGATCATTCTAGAAAAGTTTGGGCTTTTGCTTTGAAATCAAAAGACTAGGTACTCGATGTTTTCAAAGAGTATCATGTTAGTGTTGAAAGAGAAACTGGCAGAAAGCTAAAGTGTGTTCGATCAGATAATGGTGGCGAGTACAGGGGTCCTTTTGAGAATTATTGCAGGTTCCATG
>LVTN01001192.1:21899-38670 GCA_001649415.1 Musa itinerans
CTATTCTACATGAGCATAAGAATGAGTGGGTTAAAGCCATGCAAGAAGAGATGCGATCCTTGCTTGAGTACCACACCTATGACTTGGTAAAGATGCCTAAAGAGAAAAAAGCTCTCAAGAATAAGTGGGTTTACAAATTGAAGAGTGAAAATAATAGCTCACAACAAAGATACAAGGCACGACTAGTTGTGAAAGGATTCAATCAGAAGAAAGGGATTGACTTTGAAGAAATATTTTCTCTAGTGATGAAAATGTCCTCTATCCGAGTTATTCTTGGTTTGGCTGCCTGCTTAAATTTAGAAGTTGAGCAACTTGATGTGAAAATAGCATTTCTTCATGGTGACTTAGAAGAAGAAATTTACATTGAACAACCATAAGGTTTCAAAGTCAAGGAAAAAGAAAATCTTGTGTGTAAGCTTAAGAAAAGCTTGTATGGACTCAAACAAGCACCTAGACAATGATACAAGAAGTTTGATTCCTTCATGATGAGCTAAGGGTATAATAGAACCACATCTGATCATTGTGTTTTTATGAAGAAATTTTCAGATGATGATTTTATTATTTTACTACTATATGTTGATTATATACTGATTGTTGGCCATGATGCTGGTAAAATTGAAAAGCTTAAAAGAGAGCTAAGTCTTTTGCCATGAAAGACTTGAGATCGGTGAAGCAAATACTTGGCATAAAAATTTGGCTAGCAGATTCTTCGTGATAGGAAGAAAAGGAAGATTTGGCTATCTCAGGAGACTTACATTGAAAAAGTTCTTAAAAGATTTAACATGAGTAAAGCCAAAGCAGTTTATTCTCCACTTGCATGTTATTTCAAGCTTAGTTCAAAATAATGTCCTATAAGCGAGGAAGAAAAAGAAGAAATATCCAAAGTGTCTTACTCATCTGCAATAGGCAGTTTGATGTATGCTATGGTTTGTACTAAGCCAGATATAGCTCATGTAGTTGGAGTTAGCCGATTTCTCTCTAATCCTGGAAAGGAACATTGAGCAGTAGTGAAATAAATATTAAGATATCTAAGAGGTACTTCTAGGTTGTGTTTATATTTTGACAGTGATAAACCTGTGTTAGAAGGGTACACAGATGCAGACATGATAAGTGATACTGATTCCAAGAAGTCCACTTTGGGGTTCTTTGGGTCCTTTGCAGGGGGAGCAGTCTCTTGGCAATCAAAGTTATAGAATTGTGTTGCTCTATCAACCATAGAAGCAGAATACATAGCAGTTACTAAAGCCTGCAATGAAGCTTTATGGATTAAAAAGTTTTTATAGGAATTAGGCTTGAAACAGGAAGGATATTGTTTACTGTGATAGTCAGAGCGTCATTCACCTCTCCAAGAATTCAATATACCATTCTAGATCCAAGCATATTGATGTGAGATATTATTGAATTCGTGATGTACTTGAGATGAAAGAATTACAGTTGGAAAAAGTACATACCAATGAGAATGGTTCAGATATGTTGACAAAGTCTTTGCCTAAGGAGAAGCTTGAAGCATATAGGTGAAGAGCGGGCTTGGTACAACCCACCATATGAGCTGGAGGGGGAGAATTGTTGGGTCCAACCCATATGTGGGCTTGGACAATTAGGCTTTTTAAGCCCAAATCATTAATTAAAAGTAAATTAAAAGTAAAAGAATAGGGTAGCGTGAGAGATCTGCGAGCGTGCATAGCGAACGGTGCAGTAGCAGCGACGCGCAGAGAGAGAGAAAAGGAGAGAGAAAGATTAGGATCTTGAGTTTTCTACTTGACGATTAGTGACCAACCGTTGTCAGTTTTGGCCCAAATTTTATGTAGAGAATCCTTGCAGCAAGCTCTACAATCCTAATAGTATTGACTTACAGTTTACCCTCTCTGAGGTACTTTCTTGCTATACCCACTTTGTGAGACCTAGAATTCTCCGTTGATGAGATCGAGATGATGATTTGCTATTCTTGAGCCAAGATCTATATTTTTGATGTTATTGTGATCCTCTGGTTATTCTAAACCTGTTATCATTACTATTAATAGTAGAAGTTTAATGTGGACTATGGTCCCGTGATTTTTTTTGCATTGGGTTTTTCACGTTAAAATTTAGTCTCACTGTGTGATCGATTTATTACTCTATTATTTATGCTATTCTGGTTGATATTTTCATTTTGATATCAAGTTGATATTTTGATGAGAAATTCATTTTGATAGAGAGAAAAGAATTATTCCATTTTAACATATTTTTCGCAACACTAATCGAGGATATCTAACATGCCAAGTGGACAATCTATATCGTACAATTATGTCCATGTCATCGGTCACACCAACAACACACTTTCGAGATCTTTCGGGATGGGATGAAATCTCTACCAACTCACTCTCACCATCTTTCAGAATGGGATTCAGTTGGGATAGTATTCCAAGTGGTTCGGATGTTCTCGTTAAAGGCTCCAATGCATTCTCCATATGACTTGTAGATTAATCTAAATGTAAAAAATACTCACTAATAATTCCTTGACCTTGTTGATTATACCCTCAATACTAGTTTTTGAAGGTTAGACTATCGAATTGAATCTCGAATGATCGATATGACTTGATCAACGATCTCCTTTTTAATTCTCAAGTTAAAAATGAACTATAGATTTTAGGATCCAATGTAACAAAAATCATATTATGTAATAACATATAACAAATATATAACTATCCATTTGATTTACTAGGACATTATTATTTCTTATAAAGATGCTAGTGACTTTGGCCTTTATGATTAGTACCTTCATGAGTTTTCCCCCATGCTACGAGCATTGCTTAATATTTGAAGGGTGAGAATAGTATCTAGGTTAATGTTGTTAGGACTAAATATAACCTAGTGAATTATTGCAATCTTGTTGTTGTATCTAGGAAATTGAGCTCTAGCATTTTAAAACTTAAATATATTTTTTTTTACATGTTGGCAATAATTCTTTTTTTTTCCTACTTTTGAATTTTTGATGCTCCACTAAATTTCATACCTAATTTTGTTAATGTCAACTAAACACATCAAGTGAACTTTATTAATAATATCCTGAGTGATACCCAATGGAATGAGTGATACGCAAGCGAACATAAACATGAAAATACTTCTATCAAATTTATTTTTTTATTTTCTGCAATCTTGATTGCTCGATGCTCCTCCTTTTGGGAATGGTTTGCATTGTCCTTTTGGCAGATTCTAATCACACCCGACATTAAGGTGTTATGTTTCAACGATGGACATGCTTGAGGGATTGGGTATTAATAGCTCATAAAACTATGTTTTCTATAGTTAATATTGATCATGTTTTCTTCTAATGAAATTTTGTTATCGATTTTGGATGTTCCTCCGTTGTTCTATGAGATTTTAACTATTTTCTTTTTGAAATGAGTGGGCTTGGCTATCCCAAGAAAATAATAATGATGCTTTCATATGTCAAACCCTTATTGTTATTGGGTTTTGGGTCCATTGGAAGGCTTGAAATGGTTTCTATTTTCACAACAATAAACATAAGTTTAATATGTTAATTGGTTGAACAATGGCTCCCTTCTAGCAATTAGAAGAGAATAACAGTAATGTGTTCACGTGTTCGACCCTTGATTATTGTTGGGCTTTTGGTCCTTTAGAAGACTTAGAATAATTTGTATTTTCACAATAATCAACTTAAGCTTAATGTGTTAATTAGTAGAACATCAGCTTCCTTCCGACTATCAAAAGGAAATAACAATAATGTTTTCATATGTTGCGCCCTGATTGTTAATGGGCTTTAAGTCCTTTATTAGACCTAAAATGATTTCTATTTCTATAGCAATCAGCCTAGGCTTAATTTGTTAACTGGTAGAATAGTGGCTTCCATCTAGCTATTAGAAGGAAATAATAATAATGTTTTTATGTGTTGAAACCTAATTATTATTCTGAGATCTTTAGAAGGCTTGGAATAATTTTTATTTTTACAACAACCAACTTAAACTTAAGCTTAATGTGTTAATTGGTAGAACAGTAGCTTCCTTCTGGCTATCAAAAGGGAATGACAATAATATTTTCATGTGTAGACCTTGTTATCCGGCTTTGAGTCTTTTAGAAGACTTAGAATGATTTCTATTTCTACAGAAACCAGCCTAGGCTTAATGTGTTAATTAATAGAATAGTGACTTCCTTCTGGTTATTTGTAGGAAATAACAATAATGTTTTTATGTGTCGATCCTTGATTGTTATTAGGCTTTAGGTCCTTTAAAAGGCTTGTAATAATTTTTATTTCGACAGCAACCAGGTTAAGCTTAATATGTTAATTGGTAGAACAGCAACTTCCTTCTGGCCATCAAAAGGGAATATAATAATATTTTCATATGTCGAGACCTGATTGTTATTAGGCTTTGAGTCTTTTATAAGGCTTAGAAAGATTTATATTTCTATAGCAACTAGCCTAGGCTTAATGTGTTAATTGGTATAACAGGATAACAGTGGCTTCTTTCTAGCTATTAGCAGGGAATAACAATAATGTTTTCATGTGTTCGAGTCCTAATTGTTATTGGGCTTTAGGTCCTTTAGAAGGCTTGGAATAATTTTTATTTCCACAACAACCAGCTTAAGCTTAATATATTAATTGATAGAATAGTAGCTTCCTTCTAGCTATCAAAAGGGAATAACAATAATGTTTTAATGTGTTGAGCCCTAATTATTTTTGAACTTTGAGTCATTTAAAAGGCTTAGAATGATTTCTATTTCTACAACAACGAGCCTAAGCTTAATGTGTTAATTGGTAGAATAGTGACTTCCTTCCGGCTATAAGAAGGAAATAACAATAATATTTTTATGTGTCAAGCTTTGATTGTTATCAGGCTTTGGATCCTTTAGAAGGTTTAGAATGATTTTTATTTTCATAACTACCAGCTTAAGCTTAATGTGTTAATTTATAAAACAGCAACTTCATTCTGGCTATCAAGAGCGAATAACAATAATATTTTCATGTGCTTGTTATTGAGCATTGAGTCCTTTAGAAGGCTTAGAATGATTTCTTTTTTTATAGCAATCAGCCTAGGCTTGATATGTTAATCGATAGAAAAGTGGCTTCTTTCTGGCTATTAAAAGGGAATAACAATAATGTTTTCATGTGTTCGATTGTTATTGGGCTTTAGGTCCTTTAAAAGGCTTAAAATAATTTTTATTTCTACACCAACCAATTTAAGATTAATGTGTTGATTGATAGAATAGTAGCTTTCTACCGACTATCAAAAGGGAATAATAATAATATTTTCATATGACGAGCCCTAATTGTTATTAGGCTTTGAGTCTTTTAGAAGGCTTAAAATGATTTCTATTTCTGCAGCAACCAATTAATTGGTAGAACAGTGGCTTCCTTCTTACTATTAGAAGGAAATAACAATAATGTTTTCATATGTCAAGCCCTGATTATTATTAGGCTTTAGGTGCTTTGAAAGATTTGGAATGATTTTTATTTTCATAATAACTAGCCTAAACTTAATATGTTAAATAGTAGAACAGTGAGTTTCTTCTATGGTTCAGTTGTAAAGTCAACACCTAAGGCAAGCCTAAGGATGTCCTAAAGGTATTAGATGAGAACTTTTAAATACTAGACGGTTTAAATTAAATTATGATAGCTTCTGGGATCACAATATTTTTATGGGAGTAAAAGTTTTGTTATTAGGGATAATTTTATTATGTTTTCTCTTTTTGGATGCAGGTATATGGAGGAGAGGGACTGCTTATTTTGAAAGGCAGCAGCTATCAAGGAAGGGATGATCACCTCTTGGAAGATTCTCAAACTGATTAGAAATATTGTGTATCTCTCTAATATGTTTGTTTGTTGGATTTCATGTTTCTTATATTCTTTCACGAAGAGAATAGAGTTACAAGCTGGTTGGCTAATTTTGCAAACGATAATAAATATAACCAAGTTTGAGTCGATAACTATTATGGTGATGCATCAGCATCAGACACTCGATACACCTGCTTCATCTCGACATCACAACTCCACATGGCCATGGAGTCACTTGGCTGACTCGAGGAGGCCATAGGACTGATGAATGGATTCCACCTAGTCTACATGTGGACTCCACGTTAGAACACATCAGTTCTATGTAGCTAATCAATGGGCTCCACATGGCTGACATATCGGAGCCACTTAGTTAATACAATATAGTCAACCACCTCAGCATTGCACAAATTTTCTATAGAGTAAAGCCAATTAGCTACATTTGATAATGCTACATGCAAAATGATTATGAAATCCCGAGCTTGACATAAGCTGATGATAATTACGATCGAACTTCATACTCTCGTTACTACATGAACTGTATAATGAGTGTATAATGAGCGGGTGTAACGATCCCAAGAGCCCACTATAAAATGGGTATATAGATACATCATGACACATTAAATATTTTGAGTTCGATTTATCTCGCTTGTCTAACTTTTCGATTGACTTAAGTTTTAAAAGAATATTATCAAGAGTCCTCTCGATAGTATATCTTGAGATCGACTCAAAAGAAAATAGGTTGGATTTAAATTAGATTTCAGCTTGGAAAACTAAAAATTCTCTAATAGAAACCTTAAAGGATTTTTTTTTGGTTTGCTGATAGGCCAACGATGATGTTTTGGCTTGCTTTACTTCTTACGAATAAAGCTTAATTTTTCTATAAAATTTAAAATATAATAATAAACCATATTATCATAACCTTTTATACTTAGCTTCACAAATAATTTCTTTTGTTTCTAAATTTATTGGGAAACAACTTTTTTATGATACAGTTATACACTGTGGTAGACAAAAGAAACCATAAGCTTGCATTCATAGTTTTAATATAGGCCTATATTTAAAATTAAAAAAACAAAGAATTATGTTACACTAAATTTCAACCCGCGACTCAATTTGATTCGATTGCACGAAGTCATGGCTTGTGAATTGAATCGGTTGACTGAAGGAAGGCTAGTCAATGCAACTGCTATCACACGATGAAAACTTGTACTATATATAAATCCACAAATTAGATATAATATATAATCATTACAACATATTTTGATTGCCTGGTGTAATGATAATTTGGGGATAATCCTAGTCTAGTGTTAGAACTATATGACACGGCACAGTATGGAGTGAGTAACTGAACACATAGTTGGGTTCCTATAAAAAAAATTATATTGATGCAAGTTGGTTAAAGAAACTCATCATAAGTCAGTCGATGTGGTTGGTGGAGTAAGTATAATATTAGTCATAGTGCTTCCAAGCCACTTTTTTGAGGCCTTTTATAATAATTCCTAATTAAATGAATACTTACTTAATTTAAGTGACACTTATATTGGATTGTTAGGTGTTACTTGAATATGAAGAGTTATTTAATGCATCGAATGTTATAATTTATGTGGTTACATGCAACATTAATTTGGTGCATCGAATGTTATAGTTTATGTGGTTACATGCAACATTAATTTGGTGGGATGTGCGATTGAGGCCTCGGGTTAATGAGGCATCTGGATTGGATGATGACATAGTATTTGATTGTGCATGTGTCAGATCCATCAATAATATCATCATCAGCAACCTTTAAATTATAATTATCGCCCTTTTATGTCATGAAATACTTGACTCATTAGATCAATTCACGATTTGATTAAATCTGAATTTGAATAAAATAAAATTTATGAATATCCTATCAATTGTTGTGTTGAATCTACTCATTTAAATCAAAATTTAAAAATACCTCCTAGTCAGGTTCAAATTAATTTCATATTTAAAAAATAATTAATTATTCGAATCGTTTTATGTACCGAGGTAGTTAAAAGGGTTTAATAGGATAAAATTTAAAGAACCCACTCTTATCTCCATCCTCACAATAAGACCCGACAAGTGGGGGCAAATTGGGTTAAACGAGCATATCACAGCCGTCCACTATTCCGACTCTTGATGAGATCGGACGTATCACATCTGTACCGGATCGGCGCACGTGGGACTTCGGAGGAGAGCCCATCTCAGCCGTCCGTTGCGGTGAGTCAACGATGGCGACCGGTTTGCGCTTCGAGCACCGTCCTCGCTCCTTCCCTCCACTATCGTGATCATTCATCTTTACCGAACCATAAATTAATTCCATGATCGGATTTTTAATCTCGTTTTCTTTTATATATATATATATAATTTTTATTTGATTTATTTTTATTTTTTTGGGAGCTCGGGGGCGGGTGGCGGAAGAGACCAAGGGCGAAGGGGAAGTATTGGGCTGTTGGATTCTTTCGCCCGTATTTGTCTCTGTCCTTGCGTCGCTTCGGTGGTGGTGCTACTATTCTTCGCCTCCCTCCCTCCCTCCTCCTTCTTCTGGGAATTTGCAGAGCGAGGAAGGAAAATACTGATTACAATAATCGAGAGTGAGAAGGAAGATTGAGAACAAACAGTTTTTTTTTTTTGGGGTAATTTCTTCGAGTTTTTCTTGCTTTTTGGTGCTCAGTCTTTACCTAATTTGAGGGGTTTTTGTTTCGTGGCGGAGGGGAAACTTACAATAGAGGAAACTAGGGTTCTTTTTGGGGGAACTGTCGAAATTGGTTTCCTTTAAGGAATCGAAGCAAAACGAAAGAAGGTTGCCAAAAGGGGGATTTGATGGGTTTTTTCTCGCTTTTTCTTGAGAAAAATTGGAGTTCTGTGGGCTGTTGATTGCAACCGAGGCGAATCGGTGGAGAATTCGGTTCTTTTCGTGATTTTCTTGGAACATTTCCTCTTTTTTGCTGGATTTCGGTGGTGTTTTGGATAATCTAGGAAGATAGGAACTGATCCAATCAGCGGGGACATTGATACCCATTTGAGTTTACCGATCACAGATCGGTGCTCGCGTCGAAGATTCGGCCTCGAGAACCGATCAAGCAGAGTCGAGTTTCATTTCCGATCACTTCGCCCTTTGATCGTTGGAGCCGCCTCTCGCCGCCATGGCGAGCTCGTCCGGGCCGCTCGATTACTGGAGAAAGTTCTTCCGCAGTGCCAATTCGGATATATTCGAGGTGATGGAGCACGCAATCCTCGTCGCGGCCTCTGATTACCCCCAGGAGTTCAGGAGCAGGAGGGATCAGATAGTAGAGAAGCTGTTCGCCGTGCTGCTGCCGCGATGCTTCGGGTGCGATCGCGTTGCCGAGGGGGAGGAGGGTGATCGCAGCGTTAAGAGGGACGGGGAAAAGGAGAGCAAGGTGGACAGTAGCAATGACGGGCCTGAGGACTTGAACCGGATCGTGAGCAATTACAGCTTTGACGAGGCGGAGGCACTCACCGAGGAGATTGAAGAAGAGAGCCAAATCGTTGGGGAGGTTCTCAGGATTAAGGAGATCTTTGCCAACCACCATGATGAGGTCTGTGCCATCTTTTCCTTGATAAAATCTGGCTTTGATGCAGTTTATGATGCATTGAATAGCTCGAATGTGCTGTTTCAATTTTGATTTGGAATTTGGACTAACATCGCTGATTGTACTGAAACTTGCTTCGCTGGTTTGCAGTCTGATAGTGTATTGTTCGAATCGTTGAGGAGGCTGCAGTTGATGGAGCTTTCTGTCGAAGTACTGAAGGTGAAGATAGAGTATAGGATTCGAGTGTAGTTGATGGAGCTTTTTTAGCCTAAGGATGCATAGAGTTTGTCAGACGTAAGCAATGCCTTGCTTCACGTTATGTTAAATTCATGTATCTTTTTTTGTCATAGGCAACTGAAATTGGAAAGGCAGTTAATGGTCTGCGAAGACACAACTCAAAGCCAATTCGCCACCTTGTCCGCACTCTTATTGAGTAAGCTTGCATTGCTTTATCAAAGTTATTTAGAGAATTAAAAAAAAGGGAATTTTTCATGTATCTTTCCTATGAATGAATAACTAGTGCTCTATGCTTGCTTTCTTTCTTGTTTCATATTTGTTTCTTTATTCTTTTATTGCATTATTTCGAAAAGGTAATTTGTTTGGTGGAGGCAAATATTGACTACTGATGAATAACTATTGCTCCTTTGCTCCATGGACTAGTTGAAAGGGTTACGCAAATGACTTCTGAATTGTTATTACATTTTAGTGTCTTCCAATGTACTCTGCTCGCTGTATGTGGATACATATTGGTTGTCTAGTTGCTCATCTTGCATTGCTTCCATTCATCTTTTTGTGCGGCAGGGGTTGGAAGTTTTTGGTAGATGAATGGGTGAGGGCTACAGCGGCCATTGCAGGTATAGCATATCTTCTCTTATATGTTTTCATGGCTTGTTATTTATGAAATCTCATAGGTGATTTCAAACTCATTATCACAGATGATAAATCTCCGGAGTCTGTAAATCCTCCCATGGAAGATGAGGAAGGGCTTCCTTCTCCTCCCTTGGATGAGGGAGCTTTGTTTGCCACACAAACTGCTTCCATCCAGCTCTCTGAGGTATAAGATACAAATATTGGGATGATACATTAAATATTATATATCTTCTGAATTGCACCGCTGCTTTTTGAAGTCAATTGACTAGGTTTCATTTTCTGTGTCCTCCTTTTTACATTTTGGACATGAAGTTCTTCGACGAAATGGATGATGATGGAAGTGAGTAACTGTGCTTTTGCTTTGCTTTTTGCTTATGGTTTGCTGGTATGTTTCCTTAATCAATATTACTGATGTCATCTTTTTTCTGAAAATATTATCCAGATTTTAGAAATAACATGGACGTCGAGAAGCAGCGAGAAAATGGAATGCCTACGGTACATGATGTACCACAGAGGAAAATACAGCCTCTAGATCAATCTTTAATGCCAAAAGAGAAGCCGGAGACAAGGAGGCAAGAGCTGCGAGAGTTGGCTGTGGAAGTGATAAGGAGGAACGAACCACCGCATTCAGCTATTCCAGAAGAGTTAAAACAGATGAGGCAGCAGGCACCAGTAATGAGACGAACGAAGCAACAGGATCCCTTGATATGCCAATCCAAGCATGAGGGTATTTTGAACAAGCAAAGCAAGCCAGTGATTCCCGATTCTGGGCCTGGCAGACCACCAAAGCTAGTCTGCACTCTAAAAGCTGGCGGTGAGATGAAGCCTAAGCAGCATCAAGATGACGCCGGACCTCGAAGAAAGCAGTTGGCAACCACACAAGATGTAAGTTCCACAAGAAGTTAGAAACTTTTAGACAATGTAGTTTATATAACTATTTTGTTTTCTATGCAGAAAACAAAATTCTCAGAGGAAGCCTCCATGAGAACTAAGCTAGAACTGGCGAAAAGGAAGCTTCATGAAGGCTACCAGCAGGCAGAAAATGGTTTGTTCCAGTTCTGTGTTCTTCTGTTCTGGTCTTATCGAGTATCCAGTAGCTAAACATATAGCTTTTCTGATGGGTGCATGCCATTTTACTTGCCGCAGCGAAGAAGCAGCGAACTATACAAGTAATGGAGCTGCATGATCTGCCGACACAACGCCACAATAAACATCCTGTTCCGAAATCCAGAAACAACATCAGGAATTGGGCAAATGGTCGGCGATAGTTGTGTTTATTCTGCAAGTGGATTGACTACTTACCGCTGTGGAATTTCCTGTTTCTTTACATCGAAAGCACACAAGCCATCCGAGCTTAGTACCAAGGATTTGACAGAAGTTTTTATTCTTCTGCTTGTTCTTAATGGAGATTTAGACAGTTTGACTTCATACTGCTACCATAACTGGTGAGAGTGGTGACAAGTTCTTCAAATGTAATTATGAAGCCCGAAGACTCCAACGAGTTCCAGCATGGCTGAACATTTAAATCATTGGTTCTTTTATGATGAATAAGTAGACATCCAGCATCAATTATTCTTCTCCATTTGTGATTTGTTTGCCTTGCTCCTGTGATCTGAGAACAGCATGATTTGGTTTATATATATATATATATATATATATATATATATATATACATTTATATGTGTGTATGTATATACGTGTGTATGCATATATATATGTACATGTATATATATATATATACATGTATATATATATATATATATGATTCCTTGTGTCATGAATTTATAATTGCTTATTGAATTTGTTAACAGCCAACATAGATCTGTGTAGGATACCCTAGGCATGAAATATACAAAAATTTTTATACATTTTTTTCCAGGATAGTTGGATGGTTTAGATTATAAGTGAGAGTAAGATGGACTATGATTTGATTCTGACTAGGATTTGACTAGGAGGATGATGTGAGTGACAATGGAATTTAATAATAAATTAGAAATAGTGAAAATTTGAATTACAAATATAAATTTTATATATTTTAAATATAATAATCAAAATTAATAGCATATTAGAAATTTAGCTTAAAATGTATATCGTATTATTAAATTAGGTTTCTAGTGAATGGATCAATTCCATCAAGCATAATTGTGCCAGTTGAGTGTTTTTATTAAAAATTAATTAAATTTTTTTTTCATAAGATGAGGGATGATTTCCCCCATTTTGAGATTTTGTTAAAAGATGATACCCGAGGTTTTCATATTCCGCAAAGAGTCTCATAAATCATAATTATTAACTCTGCTATAAGTTTTAAGATTTCATAAAGTAATTTATATGAGGACTGTTAGTTGTTTCGATAAAAATTAAAAATATTTCATATATTTCAAAAATAAAGAATAATAATATTTTCTTTTTTTCTCAATTAGCTTTAAGCTTATGTTTATATAAACTGAAAAACCTTTAATATATAATTTTCGCTCTCTTGTGAAAGAATAATATAAAAATAAATAAATTATAATATTTTTACTTCTGATGAAAAATAATATAACTCTATTTTATAAGTATTATAATTGATTCGATGAACTAAAATATAATTTTATATGGTTGACTAGGTTTTGATGAAAAAAATAATTATTTCTAAAATTTAAATATTTTAAAAATAAGAAATATTATATAAAAATTTTAAAAATATAAGACGTCATCAGGAAAAATCGAGCTACTTAGTATCGTAATTCTTATACTCTAAAAAATTATATTGAGATTCTCATAATTAGTAAATTATTATGTTTAACTTTATTTTTAATATTGTCATCTATTTATTTAATGGAATTCACTACACCTGACATGACGTATCAAATTGACGCTAAAGTAAAGAGTAAAATAATTATTTCAGATGATGCTACCCCCTACATGACACCCACCGTCGTGCTAGCTTCGTCTACCTACCCATCCTCCATGCCTCAGCCTTCCCTCCCTATCACCACCCCCAACCCCTCCTCTCCCCTCCTCCACACCTACCACTCTCAAAGAGGAGAGAATGTCCTATCCTCATTCCACTTCGTCTCCACTCGATTATAGGCTTTCACCTTCGCAATCAAGAGATTTGATCACGAACCGATGGAGAAATTTGGTCTATTTTACATTTGATTTTGAGAATTTTCGAGGGGTTTGAGTTGGAGGTCGGATTTGAATCGTTTGAAAGATTTTTCTTCGAGGTATTTGGTTTGGATTTTTTTTAATTTTCAGAGAGAAAGGTAATGCTTTTGTGAGTGTTCATGTTTGGTTTCTTCGATGCCTTTTTACATGGTGACGATATCATCATACTAGTGCTACCGATGTTCCTACAAGTGTGGCCTTAAGACGCCACTATTTGTCCCAATTATGATGATGGCCTTTTTAATGAGATCATCAGTCCTCCTTTCCACCTTCATTCAACCGTTGAGCCCCATCGTTCTCACATGCTTTGATAACAATTGGTCCACCATGACCACTTACTTGCATATATCAACCATCCAAACTCAAGTTTCATCACAATCATCGATCCCTCTATTGTTACGGACAAACTTCTAAACAGAATATTGGATGTAATGCTTATGTATGTTCGTGTCTTTTGGTATGTTCATACTTTGCACAGCATGTAGAGGGACGACCAAAGGCTTAATAGTCCCATTTTTAACAGGTTTGGTAGCCGCTTTAGGCTTGTAAATAAAGGTCGTGTCATGTGGACACTTATGAGATATAGTCGGTCTGTAGTGGACCATTTTGACCCTTTGATGTGCAACTGTTCGGAGCTTGTAAAGTTTGTTTGTAATTTACATTGGCTATGAAGTGTTTTCGGAGATGTTTGCTTGTGGATCCCGAGTGCTTGCCTTAGTCCCCTTTCAAATCTCTTTACCTTTCTAGATTCATTAATATTTGTTACACATCAATATTTGTTACACATTTGTTACATATAAAAGTTACTAAACCTCAATATTTGTTACACATCTAGTATATCAAATATTAAAAGTCAATGAATAAAAACTTTTCTTTAGTGAATTGCAAGAAGAAGGAATGAAAGAAACGATCTTGATTTAAAAAGAAATCTTATGTTACAAAAAATCAAGAAATCTAAAAAATGTATAAAGGAATTCATGCATTCGGAAGATTTACCATGCCTAATTCTCTTCTAATAAAATCAAATTGTTTCTCATTTAAAGGTTTTATGAAAATATCAGCTAATTGATATTTTGTATCAATATATTCTAAATATGTATCTGTTAGGATCAAGAGCAGCACTAATAGGGGGGGGGGTGAATTAGTACAGCGAAAAACTTTTTCAATTTTAGAAAAATGTTCGTATCAATTAAAATTGATTCCGACGAAAATGGTTTCGATTCAATCCATTTCAGAGAGAGTATGAACTTGAAAGCTTTCGTAAAAGTGCAAGAGAGGATTAAGGAGATTTGTAGTAATGTAAATTGCATAAATGAAAAACAAACCAGAATTTAGAGTGGTTCGGTCAATGTGACCTACATCCACTTTCGGATTCCTCCTCCGACGAGGTTTTCGACATCCACTAAAGGCCTTCCTTCAATAGGCGAAGGCCAACCATCTTTTACAACTCTTTCCCCTATTGTCGAGTTTAGGAGATAACCCTTACAAATCTCACTCCTCTTTCTTGGATAGTTACAAGGCTAAAAAATGAAGGAGGAGAACTCTTTTCTTTTACAATACTTTAAGACTCAAGAACTCAAGATTATGCTAATAGCTTTTCGTGCCCTTTCATGCAGAAAATGGTGGGGTATTTATAGACCCCAATGACTTTCAAAAATAGAGCTAAAAAGTGTCTCATCCCGGATTTGTGGGGTACTGGCAGTACCACCGCCATTACTAGACGGTACCATCGCCTGACACCTGACACTGGACGGTACGACTGCCTAATAGAACTCGGAGACCAAGCTCTGACGGTACCACCGCCTGACAGGGGTGGTACCACCGCTAGCAGTATTAACTGCCGACGGTACCACCGCCCATAATTCCTGAGGTGTTTATGCCTGTGAGAAATGTGGTCATGGCAAGCAGATGGTATGGTATTCTTTTGACCAGTCCACCAATTTGAAATCCAGGTACAGATTCCTGTCCTGCCACTTCCAATTGAATCTTTTCTATAGTTAAAAGGCTGTGGGAAATGTTCACACTATTGTTGTTTATTTCCTTTCTGAGAAGTTTGTGTTTCTTGAGCTAATCAGTTTGTGTTTTGCTTCTCTGTGTAATGGATATTGAAGAGCTCCAGTTAAAGACTATTTGTTCACATGGATCTTATTGCTTGAGCAGAATCGAGCAGCCTTTGAATCCTTTAGGGGCCTTTTGCAATGAGTGTGGATGTTGATGAAAGAACTTGAACAAATTTGTCCTTACATCACAATTGGGATACAATTTCTACAATCTTATGTTCTCTTCAGTGATTCTTAGAATAGACAGTGTGCAGTGTTTGGCAAACTTGCTACAGGTGATAGAAATGGTTCTCATCAGTGCTGCTTTTGAACAGAGTATTATACATGGTGGTTCTGTTCCAGTTCAGCTTATCCTGAAGCTTGAAACCAGAAGGGATGTAGAAAATGGAAGGCATAAAGGTTGCAGTGAGATCAGGCTTTCATTTCTATAATCTTCAGTCATTGCAAGCAATCTCAGTTCTATAATAAGCTAAACCCTATCTATCAGTTTGCCAATCATAGGGTGCTATCAACTCCATTGCTTTGAATCCATAGCCCTTCTTGCCGTCGTGTTGTTCACCGAAGTGGAGCTTCCAGTAGCTCTCGATCATACCTCCATATGATATAGTCCATCACGGGAAGAGATTCGTGTATATCGCATTGCCACGAACTGTTCCACCACGATTTGCTGCACCATGTCGCCTCCTGGTGACATCTTCATTGCATTCTGATCCTTGTGGGATGAACTCGGATTGTGATCCCTCTATATGTGGCCTCTATCAACATATCGTAGGGCCTCTTCTACCTTCGATTGTGTTCGCTCCTTTGGTAATCGACCTCCGTCCACCCGCACTCGGGTCACACTTAGACAAAGCACTACTCTAGGACAGTCCGTCGCCTAGTAGCTCTCAAAGTCCACTGACTTCGCTGAAATTGGTGCATTATCTGGATCCTGGGCCTTTGCCCCTACCAGCATAATCTCTGCTGCACACCACTTCCTTCATGGCAACTTGAATGACAACACTGTGGCATATTCTTCAAGATTACCTGCCTTCGCATCCTCTTGCCCCGTGCCAAGGCCTTCTGAACCCAACTTCGCCTCCGCAAGTTAAGTCGCCTTAGTTCCTCCATCAAATACTTATCCGAGATAAGGTGCATGTGCCTAGAAGCTCCCTTCGTCTTTGGCACCATGCAAGATAAGTCCGCTCCATCAGAATGAAGGACCCATGGAACAACATGATCCTACTCTTGCCTCTGCAAGAGTTCATGTCCTTGACCTCTGTCCAAGGAAAGCTCTGTGCCTCCGCTCCATGTTCCATCTTCTATGTCGGCTCACTTCATGTGGCTTGGGTACTTCACCAAGTTACACCCAAGTTGCTCCG
>LVTN01001192.1:46597-93922 GCA_001649415.1 Musa itinerans
GATCAAAAGATCGACTACTCAACAACAGCAGCGGAGAGCAGTTGGGAGCTAAGAGGCGCATTGCAGCTAGAGCAGAAGATTGAAGACTCAGCAAAGGTGAGGAGTTGTAGTGTCGGCAAAGGCTTCGATGAGGACGTCGAAGGGATGGGTGGGGGAGAATGTCATAGACAAACTTCTAAACAGAATGTTGGATGTAATGCTTATGTATATTCGTGTCTTTTGGTATGTTCATGCTTTGCACAGCATGTAGAGGGACGGTCGAAGGCTTAATAGTCTCATTTTTAGCAAGTTTGGTGGCCGCTTTAGGCTTGTAAATAAAGGTTATGCCATGTGGACACTTACGAGATATAGTTGGTCTATAGTGGACCATTTTGACCCTTTGATGTGCAATTGTTCGGAGCTTGTAAAGTCTATTTGTAATTTGCATTGGCTATGAAGTGTTTTCGGAGATGTTTGCTTGTGGATCCCGAGTGAGGCGCTTTCTGTAACCCATTTTTTCTTTTATAGGTCCTAAGGGACCATGGGAGGTTTCGAGGAGGCTGACCTTTGTGAACGGATACGCAAGGGTGCCGCACGTTTTAGGCAAAACCAACTAAGTTCGTGACAGGAACAGTTCGTGGCAAAGCGATATACACGAATCTCTTCCCATGAGGGACTATATCATATGGAGGTATGATCGGGAGCTACTGGAAACTCTACTTTGGTGAACAACATGATGGCAAGAAGGGCTATGGAATCAAGGAGTGAAGGCCATGGTACCGCAGAGGCGGGTCTTCCGTGCGTGCATCGAATTTTGCATCGGATGAAAGCCATGGTCATGAGCATATAGGGGCTGTGTTCCACCAAGGGAAAAGTTCGAATGCAAGTACCAGTGAGTCCCATGGGAGGGACTTGATCATGCAGAGGTATGATCGAAGCAGTTGGAGAGTTGGACTATTCCAGAGCCTATATTCGCTTAAGGGAGCCCGGCAAGTCAGAGGACAAGGTCGAGTAAGCGAACGTTACTACCAAGGAAGCTAAGGAAAATAGAATCAGTGCAAACCCTACAATATGATGGTAGAGGCCATGCATTGGAGTTGCAGTCTGTCTTTCCATCGACCAAGGGGAACTTCTTGAGAATACAGAGGTGTCGAAGCAGGGGGGTCGAAAGGGGCGAGGAAGCGACGACGAGTCTAGAGGGACTTAGCTATCCAAAACAAAGCATTGGTTAGAATGGAGGTGGACTCGAAGGAGTGCCACAGAAGCATATTTACCGATCATGAAGAAAAGGGATGCAGATATGAGGTAACGGATAGTAGGGCCATGGGTATGACAATGCCATGGTACCGTAGAGGTGGGACTTCTATGAGGTCATCGATCCCTTGTTCTCATGGAGGGAAGACGCTTGGTCATGAAAGGGGCCGAGGAGGTAGAGTATGCAGAGGCAAAATCTAAGTATCGAGACAAGGCTGAAGGGCAGAGGCCAGAGAACTTCATAAGACCGGTGTCAACCAGCTTCTCATCAAGATAGCCGAAAATGAAGGACTTCGGGTCATCCAAGTGTGCACGACCGAGGAGCGAAGCAGGCAGTACACGGTACTGTCCCTTTGCTACTCAATGGAGTAGGCGGCAGAGTTGATGGAGAAGACGGTACAATCCCAAAAGCGACCAAATCTACTAGAGACTTACTCCAAGTTGGCGTGAAAACTTCCTGCATTCCAGAAGTTTGATGGCATTGAGAAGGTGAATCACAATAACCAACTCAATGCAAGGAGTGCAAACACTTCAAGTGCTTCAGAAGTGTGAGCAAAGAGCAAGCGAAGGCCAGTAACCAACTCGATGCATGGAGTACAACCTCGATGAGGCGGGCGAAGTCAAGTAACCTTTGCCTTCTCAACTCTTAAGAGAATGGGCGAAACCGAGTACCCCAATTCTCTTATCTATCTAGTAGAGGAGCTTTGCACAGGTTCAAAGACCCTTTGAAGGTAATGGAAGACAATAGTTGTAAAATCTTCACCAATGGTGATCAGTGCTACTGAGTGTAGATTGTCCGTTGCATTTCCCAACGAAATGCTAATCGAAAGCAGAAGTGATGTGAACCTACTCGGAAGGGACAACTAAGTGAAAGAAGAGTCGATGAACAAATTTTATGGGGGAAGGACCTAAAAACTTTAAAAGTTTACGAAGCGATGCTCGTCAAAGCTCCAACATCATCCACCTAGTTCAAGAAGCATGAGTAATTCGAGAGACTGGCACAAAGTAAGGATGGTCTTTTTCTTCATCTGAAGGATCCGCAGGAACCAACAAGAATCAACATAACTCGGCCAACCCCACACTAGAGTCAGAGTCATTGGTGAGTTGAAGCAGCATGGCGGATCAAAAGATCGACTACTCAACAACAGCAGCGGAGAGCAACTGGGAGCCAAGAGGTGCATTACAGCTGGAGCAGAAGATTGAAGACTCAGCAAAGGCGAGGAGTTGTAGTGTCGGCAAAAGCTTCGACAAGGACGTCAAAGGGATGGGTGGGGGAGAATGTCACGGACAAACTTCTAAACAAAATGTTGGATGTAATACTTATGCATGTCCGTGTCTTTTGGTATGTTCATGCTTTGCACAGCATGTAGAGGGACGACCGAAGGCTTAATAGTCCCATTTTTAGCAGGTTTGGTGGCCGCTTTAGGCTTGTAAATAAAGGTCGTGTCATATGAACACTTGCGAGATATAGTCGATCTATAGTGGACCATTTTGACCCTTTGATGTGCAACTGTTCGGAGCTTGTAAAGTCTGTTTGTAATTTGTATTGGTTATGAAGTATTTTCGGAGATGTTTGCTTGTGGATCCCGAGCGAGACACTTTCTCTAACCCGTTTTCTCTTTTGTAGGTCCTAAAGGACCATGAGAGGTTTCGAGGAGGCTGATCTTTGTGGACGGACACACAAGGGTGCCGCACGACTTAGGCAAAACTAACTAAGTCTATGAGACTACGACGAACTAATGTTTTAATGTATGAAATGATTATTTTATCGTTTGGTTTGGTGTCAACTCGACGCATGATGTGACGTGCAACGGATTCTGTTTGAAAACCCCAATATAACGTTTAAAGTACAAAGACTACGAAGTTAAACAAAAGAGAACTCGTACACTCAAGTGTGACATGAGCCAAAGTGCCTTTGATGCCATCAATGACACGTACCTCTCTTTGATCCGATAAACTTGGAAAGCACACGTAGCTGCACTGATAAATATAAAAGTGCCGTTGACTGCAAAGCTGACAAATCACTTTCCAAAAGCGTTTCCCATCTCCCACCTTTGGAGGCTGATAGGATTGACCAAAAAATGTCACCCTAATCGCCATAAACACGTTTTCGATCTCCTGTGAGCCGAACAAAACACACATTACTTTTGAGGTAGTTGGAAGAAAAATCTCTGTGGAATCTTCGGATAACAAAACACCATCTACATGACACCTCCCTCTTAACAAATAAATCCATAGACATCAACATTTCCCTTCACTGGTTTCTATAACATAGATTGACTAATGGTGACCAGTATTTCACTTAATCTCTTTATTGAGTTGAACATTCTGTTATAGAATCAGCAAAAACATGTTTCTCATTCACATCCTCTGGAAGCAATTTAGGATTCTAATTAAAAAAAGGACAAAAGATGAACAGAGTGCCGAGAGTGCGGTGGTCGACCCTACAGAAGAGCCCAACCTGAAATTATTGGATGGCATAAGAAAACATAAACCACCAAACTTGACTGCCTCAGCCTAATAAACTTAGTGTGAAGGCTTGGGAGATTTGTCTGGCAAGACATTGTCAGGAAGAATCAGCTCAGGAGGAACTTCGCGGACCACTCCAAGCATCGAATCATACTCCTCATCCCTGCGAGCAAACTTCTTGCGCAGCACTTTCTCGAACTCGATCTCATCGAAAGACTTGGAATTCTCCACAGCGTGCACCTGAGCCAAGTTGGTATAGTTGGTAGCAGACTGAGAAATAAAAGCCACCTCTTCTTCAGTTAGTTTCCTCAGGAACTTTGCAGGATTTCCTCCCCATACCTGTCACAAAACAGAAGTTTATAAATGAGGTGCAATCAACAAATAAGTAAATAATCACTCATCTTTGCTTCATCATGGCCCAACCAAGGGCTGTAAATTCATATGTTCCATATCAGTTGGGAATCAGAAGTGATCAAGTCTGCAATTAGATGACCCCACAGATATTAATGGCCCAATCTGATTCCTCGCTGGAATGGAAATGGATCTGGGACAATCTAATCCAACAATGACCTGATTCTCAACTCCTATATTGTATGATGAAATATTATATGAGCTTCTACCACCACGATCATGCCTCCTCTAATTGCAGCATCTCCCCTCCCTTCCCTTTGGGTGGAAGCACAACCGCTCTCCAACCTCCGACAGTGGAGCGCAATGCTCTCCATCCACTGCAGCCCCAAGTTCAGAAATGGCTGATATTAACTGAAGTAACCATAATGCTCTCCTTTTCTTGTTAGTCTCTCTCCCAGTCTCCTTGTTCGCTAGATTGTCTGGTTGACATTGGTGAGACCATATCGAATTAAAAGAGCTAGTGGCATGGTAATGATTTCAGGTTACTACTATGAGCTTAACTTATTCGAAGTAAGAAAGAAAGAAAAGAAAATAACTAAATAGCTAAATAGTCGATTTCGATAACCTCTCCACACGGGATCCTTGTATTCTGCCTTACAAGCGCTCCAGCAGCAACCATTCCATGCTTTTCCACGACAACTCCATCAAGCAGGACAGCACCCATTCCAACAAATGCTTCATCCTCAACAGTGCATCCATGCAAGACAACACTATGACCTGTAAAGTTCAAACTTTAATGCAATGATGACATTTATAAGAAAATCATATCAAGTATCTTGCAGCTTGAATAAAAAAACTTAACCCAGCAGGAATGTAACAAATAAAGAATTAAAAAACAATACTTATATCGGAACCAGAACATGCAGGATTCTAGGTGTCTAGATTTTATGGATAGGATGCAAGGTACTCACATAACATAGCAATTAGTACATGATAAACCAAGAATGAAGTACCTTGACAACAGCCTAATTTTCAGATATATTGTGGAATCATGCTTAGAAATTAATGTAAAACTGTCAACAACCGTGATTACATCACTTGCCTATTGTGACGTTATCTCCGATTATAGTTGGTAGGACCTTCCCACTTAGATTAGATTTTGCCACATGCACCAGGGAATTATCTTGTATGTTTGTGCCAGATCCAACATGAATGCTGTTAACATCACCTGGAAAAATATTAGGGGAAAATGTTAATAACTACAAACACTGTCAGTCAAATAATGTATATACTGGAACCAATGCCCTTTATTACTGTCTTAATGGACCGATATCTGGAGAGCAAATAATCATGAAAGAAGAGTGATAAATGTCGTCCTAACTGCTATTAAGCAGTAACATAACGACAATAACCAATATAAAATCAATGAATGTAAGTGTCAATCTAAGACCTGAATGACTTTCCACATAACAAGAAGGAAAATTTCTGTTGGGTTATAAAGAGAGACGTATACCATAAATTCTCATTTGGAAATTTTGCTACAGTTGCCAGAATATAATCAAGGGGAAATAGAACATTACACACAAAAGGTAGGGATAAAAATGATGGTCTCAACGAAGAACATATCGGCGTACAACATTGAGTTTGTCATGATCTTGATACATCATTACCAAATTGACCTAAAAGGAAAATCTCATGCATCACAACTAGAATTACAGATCAATATATAACAAGCCCAGGATTCAATGCATATTATACAGAAACTAATTCACAATTTAGCAGATACCTAAAGAGAATTACGGCAAGCATTGACCTCCATAAGTGTCCAGAAGATAATGCAAGGATAGGGAAAATTGCAAGATCAGTTTTACCTTCTAATCTCAACCAAAGATCGATCCTACTGGATTATCATAGGCTCAGAACAATATTCCATTGAACACACGGAGTCGATGAGAGAAAGGAACAATTTCTCCATATAATGGCATGAAAGTATAAGTAGGTGAATTAAACTAAAAAATATCATGAAGAAGAGCAATTATGTGCGAGATAGCAGACACTATAGCTGATGCTACCCAACAAATGGAATCAAATCTATATGTATAATGAGACAATTTTCAAAATTAGCTGATCCTTCATTATTTAAATATATACAGTTGAAATCTCATATTATTGCATGAATCGTAAATTGATTTTGGAGGTGTTCATATTAGATAGGATTTGAATGATAGAATTCAAGTTACATGAGATGATTTTTGTTGGACTTATGGCTTTAAATTTGTTTAGACTCAATATAGTTGGTGGGAGTTCTACTCAAGTTAACAGGAATTGTTAATAGATTAACCTTAAGAAGATAAAATTATTAATTTAATTAAGGAACACTTATGAAAAATTTCCCATTCTATTTCCACTCTTTAATATCTTTTACTTGCAATCATTTCCTGCACGAATTCGTTTTTCGCTTTCTCAATATACTACCCACTGTGTGGCATAGATTGCTGCATGTATATAAAGAAGGTTCATGTAAGTGCTGGTGAATGTCTGTCAAGGCATGGCCTGCGTGACCCATTTAGACTTATCTACATGGAGTATAAATGTTTCAGGATTTTCAGTGATTCAAGAACATCTTAAGTACTGTCTAAATTCAAAATAATTGTTTAAAATGTGTTAGTATCTAATAACATTTAACAAAAATATACTAGTTAAGAACCTCTGCAGCTTCTAGTATCAAGAGTTTCTCTGTTTCTCATCTTTAAGAACCGCAATCACATTCTAAAGAATATGATTTCGAATCCAACTCATGATTAGGTACGTCAAATTTATGATGTATAATTCCTTTGCCCTTTTCCTACAAAGATCGCGTATCTTGATGGGCATGAAAATAAAAAGTTAAGCACTTGGACTAATCTTTACTTCTATAGAGATGGATTTACACTGACATTATGAGAAATTACATTTCGAGAAATGATGTTGTATAACCAATGATGGATGCCTAGAGGTGGATAATGCCAAAATGCTAAACTAAAGTGATCTGAGTAAAGATGATTTTACACCAAACCAGCAAGACAGGTGGCATATACCCAAGTCCCTATCCCTTAGGTCAAGCGTTTGAACCCTTGCTAGGCACCTTATGCACTCCTTATTCTTTAGGATTTTTGGGATTTCAATGTCATTTTAGGTATGGATTGGCTTTCGACATACCAAACCAGCATCGACAGCTTCTGAAAAATTGCAACATTTTCTCCTCCCTATCAATCATCCTTTCAGCTCATTGGAACTAAAGAATTATTCCCTCCTATCATTTTGGCACTATAATGCTAGGAAGCTATTCCTTTGGGGATGTTAGGGATCTTTGGAATTTGTTTTGAGAGAATATTCTAATTGGTGAATGATTAAGGACATACACATTATTAAGGATTTCCTTGATGTATTTCCTGATGAATTGAAAGGGTTGCCGCATGATCAAATCAAATTCACTGTCAAACTTCTCCCTGACACAACACCAATTTCGAACCTCCTTATAGACCGGCACCAATGGAGCCGAAGGAACTAAAGAAGCAATTGCAAGAGTTGTTGAACAAGGGTTTCATTCGACCCATCGTATCCCCATGGGGTACACATGCCCTCTTTGTGAAGACGAATGATAGGTCAATGTGAATATGCATTGACTATAGGCATCTTTATCAAGTAACAGTATAGCACAAATACACTCTTCTCCACATAAACGATTTATTTGCTCAATTACAAGGCACACGGATTTACTCCAAAATAGATCTCACATCCAGCTATCAACTAAAAATCAGAGAAGAGGACATGCAGAAAACTGCCTTTGGAACAAGATATGGCCTAAGAATTTCTCTAATAGAACTCTATCATAAGTTCTACAGTTCCTACCTTTGGAACAATTCACCAAACTTTCTCGAACATAGTAAAGTAACATTTAGGCTATCAGAAAAGCTGTATCTATGGGGTAATAAAGTAAGAGAAAAAGGCTCTTATCGATAAGACTTGTCACAAATAAGGACTAGAGCTTTCCAATTAACAAATCATAGCAGGGATTCAATCATCAACTAATCTTAATTTGAATTAACCATAAAAATTTTGGATTATCCTGAAATTGCTGATGTGAATCAACCAAAATTACTTAATTTTTTAAACATCAAAACTAATACTAGCCGATACTACATTGAATTTTTTCATTTATTTTTCATATGAAGCATCTGCACCAATTCAGCTTCGCAGGACCCACTAAAACTTGGCCTAAACAACTGAAACCATGGTTTAAAATACCACCTATACCAGTCAAATTTATCAATTTGACAACCAACTAGGACAAGGACCAATCAATTTCATGCGGTTTGTTCATTATAAGTTATACCGCCCAATAAGCTTACCATGCTAGGTTTACTGGATGGTAAGTGTTTGCTTTCTTTTTGACAGTACTCACAACTAAGGTATTCAATTTCGAATAATACCGCCCGTACCTGGCGGTATATATATATATATATATATATATATATATACACACACACACACACAAAAATATATATATATGCAACTTCGCCTCTCTTCTCCCCACGCAGCGCGATGTCGCCGATTTTTTTTTACTTTTATATATAAAAAAAAGAAGTATATATATATATATATATACACCGAGCAATATATCGAACGGTATACCGCTCGGTATACAGTACCGTATCGTACCGAGTGAATGTCAAAACTCCGGTACGATACGATATTTCAATCCTTGCTCACAACTATTTTATTTTTCTTTTTTCTTCTTCTGTCTTTCTCTCAATGTCTCCTTGGCCTCCTCTTCTTCCTTGTCCATCCTCCTCCTTGGGCTCCTTCGCCCTTCTCTTTCTCACTTTCTCTCTGATGTGGGTGGTACCAAATGGTACCAAGTATACCACGTGTTGGTACATTGTCATGTAGCACTCTTGTACGATTACCAATGGTTGAATGCTGATTGGCATCTGTATCAAACTGAGATTTAAATTTTTTATCTCAAACAATGTTTAAAATATTAATCCAATGCCAATACCGATTAGCGATCAAACGTGAAACGCTTCAATGGGTGTCAATGCATATTCTAGTCCATTTTCACTCTCCCAATCAACTCTGTGGTGAATACCTTCAATCTTTATTGTATTAACCAACACCATAAATGTCATGTAGCTACATGGCTAATTGACCATAAATCAATGTTTTTAAAAGCGCTAGGCGCCAAAAGGTGCCAAGGTCCCAAAACCTTCGGACGGTGGCAACGACAGTGGAGTCATTGACGATGGAAGGTGGGGAAGGAGAGGGTGGTGGTGACGAAGAAACCTTCGGACGGTGACAACGACAATGGAGAAAGCTGTGGACAACGACAGTGGCAATGGAAAAAGCTGTGGACGATGGCGGCAACAATGGAGAAAGCTACGGACGACGACATCGAGGGTGGAGGAAGCTTCAAATGTGTCCATCGATGGTGAAGGAAGCTGTGGACCCGTCCCTCGGTAGCAGAGTGAGCTACATATGAAAGCAATAGCAGGGAAGGGAACTATGCACGAGAGCTACAACGATAGGATCTTCGGACTTGTCTGTCGACGATAAAGGAAGCACTAGACTTGTCCGTTGGTGGCGGAGAGAGCTACGCACAGAGGCAGCAACGACAGAGCAAAGGTGCGTCGAGGGCAGACTGTGGCGTGGGTTTTACTATGCGTGCATGGGTCATGCAGGGATAGGGGGTTTGTTTATTGTGCTTAGTTGGTTCAATTGAACCAACTAATGCCTAGTTTAATTGAACTAGTTGACAATCTGGTCAAAATTCAACTGGGCGCTCACCCGAGGCGCCCGACGCCTAGGCTAAGGTGAGTGCCTAGTTGGCGCTTCATTGAAGCGTGTCACTCGACCATTGTGCGAGGCACTTAGGCCTCGCCACACCTCACCTGAGTGCCTAGGCGAGCACCCAGGCGCCTTTTAATAACACTACCATAAATTAACTTCCTCCAATCTTTCAAAGGAATTTCATTCCTTCACTTCCAATCTTTCAAGGGAATATCAGGAACTAAAATTACTTTTAAGTTAGGTGATTCACAATAAATAACAAACATAATTTTGTATTTGTATTAGTAGTTTCCCAGGAGGAACTTAAGATCAATCTAATGGAGTGGATAAAGTTTTGCTAATTGCAATTATGAAAGGATACCTCTCATAAAAACCAAAGCATGCTTTTATAGTTCTACCTGAATATGTTTTCCAAAGTATGGATTAAGAAATTGGGTAAATCATCTAGATATTACATGATGAATAATTTCTTTAAAAAACTGTGAATGAGATCAGAATCAAGTATATTGAGCAATATAGATCAAAGTAACATGGCTTCAAAGAAAATCATAAACTAAAAAATTATAAAATTCAAGAAAAAACAAAAAATCAATATATACTAAAGATAAATAATATAAATATTAAAAAATTACTAAAAATAACTTAGACTAAGAAGAAATATGAAGATGACAAAACATGTTAGGAATAGAAGAATACAACAAAGAAAAAACTACATGTCAAGTTAGGAACCAAATATGAAAAAGAGAAAAACAAATAAAAGTACAAAAGTATATATATTTCAACATAAAAATACAATAAATTAAAAAATTAAATACGAAACTTTTTGAAATATCATAATGGAACCACTTCATTTGTAACTAAACCAAAGTAATTTTTGCTTCTTACATAGACTATTTGACCGAAAAACACATTTTAATTTATATTCAGCTTCTTATTGTACCAGTAGCCATTTTATTTCCTTGAACCCTTCAAAACCTATTCTTCTCCTTTTATTTCTCTTGGGACTTCCAATCACAGATTAATGGAACAGTAAATACCAATTTCATCACTAGAGTAGCTGTCAATCTATAAGCTAGATTTGCCACATTGCATGGTGAATGGAAACCAATTAAGAAGATATTATTTCTGCTTCTCATCCCCACTGGTGCCCAACCTCAAGTCTGAATCGATCAAGATTAATCAGGTTCAAGTGATGCAAGTTAATCACTAATTTTGTACAGAATTGATCATGTCCAATTGCTTACAGCCTGTCCTGGGAAATTGAAACAGCCAAATCCTATTTCTTGAGGATTTCAAATCAACAGTCTAAATCAGTATCTGCAAATCTTTTAAACTATGCCTTGGTCTCCAGCTACCATCACAAGTTAAATGTTGACATATACTGCCACGATATCCACTCTAGGCAGTTCTAGAAAAATCAGAAACAGGAAGGCACAAATATTAATATCATGTGAAAGTAGTAATAGAGTGCTTTACATTAAAGTAAAACTCAAAAGAAAAACATATAATCTAAATTCTTTACAGACATGTACATCACAAGGACAACTTTTGCGAAGTACCACAATGCATCACATTACTTGGCGATGTAAATTACCTACTTGATACATCAAGCACTAAAACAAGATATGAGTGATGCTTTCTACCATATGCCAATATTGATACATCATTCTCAGTTGAGTACCAGCATATCAAGAAAGTCAAATTTGTGAAGAAAAAAAAAAGAAGGGCTTTCGGATAATCATGCTCTGCTAGATGCGTACACGATACCTCACCAATTTGTTTAACATAAACATACCTCGGAGAACACATCCATACCAAATTGATGATCCTTGGCCTACTTGGACATCACCAATAACAGATGCGCCTGGAGCCACAAAGGCACCTTTATGTACATTCGGTACTTTGTCAAATATGTTCATGAGTGTGCGATGCCGCGACACTGAAAAATGGTATGAAGAAAGCAGAAATCACAGGTTAAAAAGCCAAAAAACTAACCGAATTGCTTTCTCACACTGATTTGCCTTCAAATTCTGAAAGTTAGTGACGTATGCCGCATCAGTACTCAAGATTCTAGAGAGAGAGGGAGCGCATGGAAACCCAGATAATCTATTTCGGATCTAAGCGCACGTTCAGCAGCTAGAATCATCAGATCAAAAGAAGGGGACGGAGGGAAGGGAGGGATCTTACACTGCTCCTGAAAGAGGTAGTTGCCCTGGAGGCGGCAGCCGAGGCGGTCGATGGCCTGGCCTGTCTCCCGGATCCAGAATCCGACGGTGTAGATCGCCCTCCCCAGCGTCCCCATCGTTCACACGCCGCGAAGAAGAAAGGCCGTCGAGAGAGCGGAGGAGAGCAGCAACAGCAGCAGTGAGAGGAAAAGAGGGAAACGGAGATGGCGGAGAACGGCTCGTGTATACAGCGGAGTGGAAGTTGGGGTTTCGGTGGATGACGAAATTACTAAATTGCCCCGGATCACGGTAAGCTGGTTCGCTAATTACGGATCAGAGTGGACCCGAACCGGCTTATTTAAATGCTCCAAAAAATCTATATTAATCTACAATATGTGTATATAAATAGTTATTAATTTAAATATATCTTCCTAAAATATTGTTTAATACGATCAAAGAATTTGTCATATGCATAACCTTTTGAAACATTTAAAAATATAACAGATTCGATGCCACATTGAATCGATTGGATTTCGATGGGAATTTAAAATTTTAAGAATTTGTCAATGAGGAAAATTTTGAGATTCTCTTATTGTTTGATGTGGAACAATAATTACGGTGGATTTAATTGATATTTAATGTTTATTGGTTTACTTAATAATTTTATCATTTTTATATAAAATACAAAAATAATAGTATTATTATAGTAACCCTTAATATTTATACTTTTAAAATTTTAGACTATATAGTTATCATTATGATTAATTTAAATGTATTTTAACATATTTTTAATTTTATTAACTAATAGAAAAAAATATATTATCTGAACCAACCAAAATGAAAGGGTTGATGGATTAAAAAAAACGAGGGAAAAAGAGGAAAAAGTGTTGGATGGTGCTTTTATCATACTGCAAAAAGAACATTATAAAACAGAAATGGGGAATATTTTATGGGAAAAAGCTAAAATGTGGAGTTATTCTTAAAAATTTGCGATATTTATAATATTATAATCATGTAAACTAGAATTTAAATATTGATTGATTAATGTCTACTAGCAAAGAATATTAGATCATATATAATGCTGAAAAACCAGTATTATACCAGCCTGATATGTTACAAAATCTATATCAGAGTGGTGTTTATAATATTTTGCAATAACCAACATTAAAAAAAAAACCCATTATTGCTCACTATGAGGAAAGAACAATGAAAAGACAATCCATTTGATGGTGATTGGCATCATACCTTTGGTAATCACCAATATGAACTGATTTATAGATTCCTATGGCTCATGATTAACACAAATCTTGCAGAAAGCTCCAATGCGCCAAATTGATGCTACTTCAAAAGATGGGGCATTCTTTGTTGGACATCCACTTTTAACACATGGAACAAGGATCAAGATTATTTAAGCACCAAATTTGATATAAATATATATCAAACATACATGAGTTCCAAGAAGGAATTATATAGGTGTATCACAACACCTTAATAAAACCATTAATCAGGAGTTCCTGTAGTAAAGCTAAAGCTACTGTAGTTACTCCTGAAATTATTGATACACAGGATCTTCAATTCAAACTTGGCAAAAGTCTTCAATCACCTGAAAATAGGAAAAATTATTGTAAGCTCAAAAGAGATTTTAACACCATAAAAAGAACCTACTTAAAGCAATAATTATGCAGTTACTGTGAAGTAAAAGAAGTGCAAAGGCCAAAAGGTCAAGATGCAAATCTTCCTTCTTTGCAAACAGGATTTCAACTGGGAGGGCTGAGGATCTATGAGCTGGTGCTCACAGCATGGTTTGCTGCACTTTTAACCAAAGGATCATGAGTTGGCACTGAAGCCATACAGGTTTATGTCAATGAAGCACATAATGAGACTTGCCTGACAACATAGACCATTCTACAAGGTATGGCAGAGAAGCAATAAGGCTGGACATGTAACGATTGTATACTTCATTCCATGTGCACATGGGCATTGGTCCAAGCTTCAAATTTACTCTATTGTTACCAACCAGTTGTTCCATGGGTGCAATACACATGGCATGTAACATATCCATTTTTCTTCGATGAGGTCATCTGATGTTGGAGGTGTAATAATACTACAATCTGGCAAATAAGCTACTAGTAACAAGTACAAATGCTCCTATGACATCACATCAAAACATGTCAAGAAAAAGCTGTAACATGAAACAACAACGACGATAAAGCCATAAATCCCAACTATTTGGAGTCAGCTAAATCGATCTTTTGCCGCCTTTGAGATTTATAAAAGGTCATGTCTTGTTAAGTTTAGAGTATTTAAATTTTTATTTATAGTTTCTATTAAAGATTTTTTAGATGTTCCTCTATCTTGCCTCGTACAAACATTAATCAATTCACTTCTTCTGAATACCGTATTCGAAGGTCTCCTAAGCACATGTGCATACCATCTAGAATGTTTTTTTCTTATTTTATCCTCTATCGAAGCAATACCTAGTTGCTCATGAATAAAAATATTTTTTTTTATTTTTCTTAGTAACTTCAACATCCATCTCAATATTCTCATCTTGATAACATAATTTTTTTGTATATCTTATTTCTTAACTGCCCAACACTCAGATATATAAAATAATGTTAATCTTACAATTGTCTTATAAAAATTTTCTTTTAATCTCAAAAATATTTGATGATCACACAAGAAAAATTTTATAAGACAATTGTGAGACCAACATTATTTTATGGATCTGAGTGTTGTACAGTTAATAAATAAGATATACAAAAAACAATTATGTTATCCTAGCACCCCGTTCTATTTAACAATCCTATTTTAACTCTATGAATAATATCTTCATCGATCTCTTCATCTTGCAACTGTAATATGCAAGAACTAATTTTTTAAGAAAAAAGAGATTGACAACTACTACTATTTTTTTCATACAGCAATTGCAACAGGTAAGGGAACTAGAAAGCTCAATGGGCTTCAATGAAAGATTGTAACACGACATTTATGTCAAGGTAAATAGGATAGCTTAATTGGCTAACCATTTGATTCCTCACATTAATTCTTTGTAATTTTGTTCAAGCATTTAATTGGCTTAAAGTTGAGCTGCACAAAGTAAACTGATCATGAAAGAGGCCCACAGTAAAATAAATGAAGATCAAATGAATCTTTTCAATAATAAGTTCAAGAACACATCATATACAATCACGTTCTGTTTGTTCTTCTCATTATAAATATCGTAATTTTATTTTAAAGAACAAGAGAAAAAAATTTAACAAGTATAACTTGCAGATGCAAAATTCAGTGGTAACTCAGTGGTAATTTACATTGAGCAGAAAATAGATGACTTTTTGTAGCTATCTGCTGGTAGAGCCAGTCTGGCAGTGCAATACATGGAGTGACAAGCCAATGCACCTATGTGCATTGAGCATGTAATCTATTTACCAGGAAATAAGCTTCTGTCTTTTACTTAACTTAGGAACTGATCTTGGTGTTCGTGTACTGCCAGCATAAGGCATAACATCGTCTGTGAGACTGACATGTATTTTGCATGTACAGTTTGATGAACTATGTTATCACTTCTAATCACTGAATTAACCCAAGCCGATACAATTTCTTTGTTTGTGTTTTCCTTATTTGTTCTAGATCTACAATGCCATTCACATTTTCAAGAACACCAAAATCATGCTAACCAGCACTCCTAATGTCGTCACAGATCTCAGTGACAAACTGTGGCTAGACAATTAAAATCCTAAATTAGGAGTACAAACTTCACATATATGCCTGTTGCAAGTACTCGGTGGTCTCGCAACATAGTATTGCCTTCTCTACTAATAAATGCCTACTTGCAAAACACACTGTGGTCTCACAACATCAAAGAACCTAACTCACAGAATAAATGTCTTATTGCAAACAACCAGTGGTGTTGCAACAACAAAAATTATCTCCTAGACATAAAAATGCCTGCTTGTGGTCTTGCAAACATCATAATACCTCCTAGATATGATAAATACCAACTTGTAAGCAACATGTGGTTTCACAGCATCGTATTACCACGCCCAAGACCATGATCCTTAGGCCGAGTCCGCAGCGTGCCTGAACTCCTGCAGCTCCTTGAAGTTGAGCCATGGCTTGACCCACACCTTGGCCTCGTAGACCTTCTTCGTCCCTGCATCGACGGCCTCGACGGTCAAGTGATGCAGGGTCCCTGCAACCACCTGCTCCTTCGCATTGACCACGCGCACGAACTCCAAGAGAGCATTCTTCATCACCACACAAAGATATTTAAGTACTTTGAATCAACCAACACAATATACATCACAGGAAAACATGTACAAAGAAAGACCGATTACAAGAAACATAATCTCAAATTTAGGGTTTTTCGATCACGTGAACAGATTGAAGAGTACGAGAATGAAAAAAAAAGGGTCTTTTTTTTAAGAAAAGCTATCAAAAAAAATCCAGAAACCGGATCACGATAGGGAAAAACACAATTTTGGGAATCATACAACACTTATAGAAAAGAAAATTATGATAAAATTACTATTTTCCAGAAAAAAGTGAAACCACACCAAAAGGGAAAAGGAAAGAAATTTAGGAAAGACCTCTTTCTTGTTATGTTCGTCGACGGCGAAGCGGGCGAGCTGCTCGGTCTCGGCGCTGTTAGCAATCCCTTCCGCTTCCTTGATCCCTCCGACGGTCGCCATCGCGATCTGAGATGATGGAGACGCAGAAAAAGCGGTAGTTACAGAGTATGCGAACGAGGGGACGAGTCGCCGCCTTTATAAAAAAGGTCTTTATGGGTTTCAGTTTTCTAAGCCTTCTTTATCGTGTCGCTTGTTGACAAGTCGGGTCATGATCCGATCACAGAAGCTTTGCGAGTCGTGAACGTCATTAGACCCGGATCCATGGCAATGATCCGATCACGGAAGCTTGGCGATCCGTGAATGTTACCTCCGGATCTGATTGATTAATAACTTGGATTGAAGTGGATGTCTAATGATCCGTTTGCAATTTCGGATCAAATTCATATTGCCACACTGTGAGTTATTGTTTATTATGAACATAATGGGTTAAAAATTTCTTTAAATTAAAATACCATTTGATTGTTGGATTTTTCTTTAATAAATATCATATAATATTTTAAGTAATATTTACAATGCATGTTTAACTACAAGATATACACATTTATATTTTTTTTCACAAAATGGATCATAAGTGTTCTAGAATTTTTTACAAAAATTCTAAAATACTGGGGAAAAGAACCTTCTAGAACTGTAATTTTTAGATAATAATATAAATATTTTGGATCTAAGTAGAAAACTATGATCCGATTTGAACCATGCCAAAAACTATAGATACATATATTTACCATAATCTTAATTATTTCACTTGTTCAAAATATTATATTTTGTTTTCCATAACAGTTAAAAGATTATTCTAATTAATTAAATATAATTACATTTATTTGGTAATACATAACCACATAGGCTTTGACATAAAACTTCTTAATACCTAATTGTGATACTTAATGAAATTAATAAAACAAGAAATCTTTCTTTATATCTCTATTTATTCTCCTTCAACATTAAAAGAAGTTTCCTCCACAAAGTTATATATCTTGTTTCCCTATTTTCCCTAAGGCAAAGAAAAGAAGAAACATATGAGGAGATAATTCTATGTTCTTTATTATTTGGTGTGGATGAGCATATACCTTTTCTTCCTTTTTTTTTTCTTCTAATTGCTCTATTTTGGTTATATACATCCTTTTTTAATTTCAAATTCATTATTCTGATGAATTTTTATTTTGTAATGGCATCTTAATCATATTTTGATTCCCATAAAGATCTTGGGTGCTGTGAGACCATATTATGAACTGTTTATTCCTTTGTAATCTGTCATAAACTGATCAATGTATTGAATTACAAGTCAAGACAATATTAATCAGATTCAAAAGCTATGTTTCAATCATTTGGGCTCCTTGGATGTTACTTATTGAGATTGTTATTCTATTTTAATACTTTCATTCTTGAACATAAGTGTCATTTAATTAGTTTTTTACTAAACATTTGGTAGCAATGTGTAACTAAAAATTTAGGGTCTACCTCATCTATTTTCCCTTATAAATATATTAGAAGAATTCTATCTAACACAGTTAATTGATGCTTATGAATAATTGGCATACACACAAACATATATATATATATATATAGTGAATAATCACTTCATGTTCATAAATGTAACTATTTTGTTCATATAATCAATGTGGATGAAGAAGTTGGTCTACTGCCATTAATGAATATCTTCTTTAACAAAGTTCGAAATCTTTGAGAAAGAAATGATATGGATAAAACACTAGAGGTAGTCTTCTGGCACAACAGCCTATTGCATACTTAGTTATGCCTTTCTAGCCTATTTGAGTGGTGGCCTTTGAAAAAAATTATGTTTATTTTAAAAATGGTTTTAGGGTATTATATTTTGAAATATCAAAATGATCCTTTAGGTATAAAAATGGATCAAGTTTTTCAAAATCCAAAAGAGAAAAAGAAAAACAACAAGCCATCTCAACTAATTTGGTCAACTATATGAAATTTTTGGGTTTACCATAATCATTCATCTCAACCACATAAACTTTTACAAGGAAAAAAGCATTATCTATCTGTATGTAATTTTTTATCTCTTTCCAAATTTTGGTTTAGAACAATTATTTCATTATATGACTGGAAGCAATTAGCAAATGATTTTGAAAAACTTTTTCCATTAAATCTAATTGATGTTCTAATAAAAAGGGGAATAACTTTAAACTTCTAAATAATGAACTCATAATTAACCTTAATCAAACATTCAAGAAAAAGATAAGAAGAATTAATGTAATTAATTAACAACTAAATTAGTTATCCTTAAATTGTGACTTTGGTTTGGTGCAATTTATATGAATTTTGAAAAAATATAAAATTATATGATATATGGTACGCTATGAAAACTCGATGAAAAAGAAGTAGAAGAGGAATACAGGGGTGTTGGTGGAGGAACAACAGGAAGAGACAGGATGAAGAGAAAGCTGTGAAGGAAGACGAGACATTAGAACAAGACGAGAAAAAGAGGGAAGAGGAGAACAAGACATTGAGGCTCTTGCGATTATGATAGAACCATGAGAAGAAGGTATGTATTATTTTTTTATATAATCAGACCAGTACATACCAATAAAAAAAAAGGAATTCCTTGGTCAAATGTGCCTTCAAATGGCAAAAGAATAGAACAATGAAAATTATAATTTATTATCAAAAGTAGTTCTGAAAAGATTTGTAGTTGTGATGGTATTTTTTTTGGTATTTTAAAAGGCAAAAATCTGTAGCTGAAGGATGTGGATACAAGGGATGTTGGTCTAGAATGTTTGGTACTGCATAACCAAACAAATAATGAAACAAATGATAAAAAAGATCACCGGACTCGTAAATCCTAGGACTAGGAGTCACACCCAAGGTTGGTAGCATCATATCATCATCTTACAAATCATATGCAAGAGAGAAAATATCTGCATCAAATTCAAGTACAGTCATCTCTTATTACAAATAAAAAAGCTATTAGTCATTTAGTCTCCAAATAGTTTATTGAGAACAGAACATTTCAAGGACAATAAAACATAAAAAAAAAGTTCTATAGAATAGTAAAACTAAAATTCCCTTATAGTTATGCAAAGAAGATATCCTAATTAATCCAAATTAATCTAGTGGCTTCTATACACTCCTAATTTATTATTGCACCTAAAGGAGGATCTGTAAATAATAAACATCAAGTACAGTCAAATAGACTTGAGGAGTCCAATTCCAATCCAAAACCTATACCAGTCCCTGATCAGACTGATACAAGCCCAGGTACACGGGGAGTCCTGACATGCAGCAGACACCCGGTTCAGCCAGCACAAACCAAAGGAAACAGGAAGATAAGAAGCTGAGGAAGAGATGGTGAAGCATATTTGAAGGTCGAGGCAATGATGGTGATGGGAAGCGGTGGACGGAGTGGCAGTGTGCTATGGAAGTTGTGCCATTGCAACCAAGTGAAAGAAACAGAGAAGCCCCTGACACCTTTTGTTTTTATTTTTTTGCAATCTAAAACAGCCAACAGCTTTGAACAACTGTTTTTAGCTGTTAAAATTTAAAAAAATAAAAATTAGCCTATCGATACACTCGATGATACCATGTGTTGGTATATATTATATAAATAATCGATCGATACATAAGTACAAATCGATAAGATGAACGATAGTTTGAACTATGAATATTATAGAATATGTGGACTTAATCAAAGTTCCATAACATTCACATGCCTTTTAACAAGTAATGATCAAGATCCATTATGAAATATTGTCTTGACATAGTATGCCAATTTGAGTTATAGTGGCAGAGAAAATAAAACATTAAGGCATTTTAGTTACCACCAAGTAAAATTGAGTTGAGAACTGACCAACTGTTAGCACTTCTGGTTGTACAAAGTAAAATATTATCTTGCCATGGAATACTAAAGTTATATTTTAATTTTTTGATAAAAAGATAATGCTCACGAAGAAGAGTAAAATACTTCGCAAATGTAATAAATGAATAAAGATATACTATATATCGAAATATCATTAAAGAAAATCGAAACAAATTTATGAACTTGAAAATGATGGGATATAAAGAAGAACTAAACTTTTATATATGAACAAATACTAACAGGCCGTAATACGTAACGGAATTAAATGAAAATTACAACCAAATAGAACATCAAGATTTACGTGAAAAACCCCTCCAAAGTGAAAGGTAAAAACCATGGGTAAACTAGAGATAATCCACTATAAGAATAATGAATATACAAATCTCAATCTCTTGCCCAAAACCCTAGCAACAATCACAATAGAATAATTGAGATACAAGGATTACATCACCATGCATAGTATCTAAATTCTCTCCAAATAATCACAACAAGAATCTATTATAGATTTGATCTAACCTGAGATGAGAACGCCGTTGGATGATTAAGAACAGTTTCTCTGTGTTGTCCTTATCTTATTCCCTTTCCTTCTCTTATTTTTTTTACCTTTTTCTCCTCCTTTTTAAATCAAGTTGCTGCTGTAATTTTTCTCCTCATTGATGCAGTTTTTCACCTAAAAAAATCACAGTCACCACACCCCCCTAATTTGCTCTAGGGTTCGGTGAAAGGGGGGTGGACTATGAACTGTTAAAGCCCATTATGGGCTGAACCTATAGGCTATCAGCTCAATAACCTTCCCCTTCAGCTCATAAGGGAGGCTGTCCTATGACTCCTCAATGTGAAGTCATGTCGACTAGTTGTCGACATATCTCCTGCCTTTCTTTTGGTAAGGTCTTTGTCAACATGTCGACTCCATTGTCATTTGTGTGAATTTTCTGAAGTTGCAACTATTTCTCTTCAAGTACATTTTGAATTCAGTGGTATCTTACATATATATGCTTTGACTTGGAATGAAAAGTTGGGTTCTTACACAAATGAATGACACTCTGACTGTCACGGTGCACCTCATAATTTTTCTATTTCAACCCCAATTCTTGTAAGAATTCTTTCATCTATAATATTTCTTTGTAAACCTCTGTAGCAGCAATATATTCTGCATCTGTGGTGGAGAGAGCAATATACCTTTGTAATCTAGATTGTCATGACACAGCTCCCCCTATAAAAGTAAGTACAAAACCTGATGTGGATTTCCTTGTATCTATATCTTTTACCATATATGCATATGTGTAACCTGTTAACATAAGTGGTCCACCTCTAAAGCTTAAACAAACCTTAGAGCTCCCTTTAAGATATCTAAAAATTCACTTCACTGTTGCCTAGTGCTCTTTGTTTGGATTTGTAAGAAATCTGCTAGTAATACTCACTGCATATGAGATGTTCGACCTTATACATACCATTACATACATTAAATCTTTTGTATTTTATCCTTCTCCTCATCATTTAATGGACTCTATTCTGAGTACAACTTGAAGTGACCTATAAGAGGAGAACCAACTAGCTTTGCATTGCTTATACTAAACCTTTCCAATACCTTTTCAATGTATTTCTCCTATGACAATCAAATCTTATTTTTTCTATCACAAGAAATTTACATACATAGTATTTGTTTTGCTGGCCCTATATCCTTCATTGCAAAAGACTCACTCAATTTATTCTTCAACTTATCAATTATAGATATATCTTTCCCAAGAATAAGTATGTTATCAACATAAAGTAAGAGAATAATAAAATTTTCACCAAACTATTTGATGTACACACAATGATCTGAAGTATTTCTTTTATATCTATTTTCTATCATAAATAAATCAAACTTTCTATACCATTGTCTTGGAGCTTGCTTTAGCCCATACAAGCTCTTCTTCAACTTATAGATAAAGATTTTTTTACCTTTGACTTTGAAGCTTTCTGGTAGCTCTATATAAATTTTCTCATCCAAATCACCATGAAGGAAAGCTATCTTTACATCTAACTGCTCAACCTCTAAGTCCTGGCTAGCAGCAATACTAAGAGCAACATGAATAGAAGATATTTTAACAATATAAGAAAAAATCTCTTCAAATACATTTCTTTTGACCAGTCTTTTACAACCAATCTAGCTTTGTACTTTGGTTTATAACAATATTCTTGAGTTTTCAAAATGAAAACCTACTTGTTCTTCAAGACCTTCATTCCCTTTGGTAGTAGCACCAAATCATAAGTGTGGTTCTTTTGAAGAGTATCCATCTCTTCCTGTATAGCAACTAATCACTTCTTTTTCTGCTCACTTTCAAATGCTTCCTGGTAACTCTCTAGTTCACCTACATCAGTAAGCATCACATACTTATCTATAGAGTATCTTCTTGAAGGTTTACGTTGTCTAGAAGATATTCTCAATTGAGGTTCTACGGGAAGTTGCTCTCCAACTAGGTCACAATTTGCTAATCCTTCTGTAGAAGATTTGGCTAGTGCCTTCTTCTTCAAATCCTTAAAGGTTTGATCCTCAAAGAAGACTACACCTTTTCTTCTAAACACCTGCTTTTTTGGATCCCAAAGCCTATAACTAAATTGATCATGCGAGTAGCTAAGAAAAATATATTATTTAGTCTTACCATCCAACTTAGACCTCTCATTGTCTAGAATATGTGCAAATACATGAAAACCAAACACTCTAAAATGTTTATAGGAAACATCTTTCTTAGCAGTCCTCAAAGCCTCATCTCAAAACTTTTTGGGTAGCTTGGCCTATGAAAGCATACATCTGATCTTTTTCATGATGCTGTAGTTCATCTCTATAATAACATTATGCTGAGGTGTACCAGGAACTGTCATATCATGTTGGATGTCATGTGACCTGTAATAATCATTAAACAGTCTTGTATACTCACCACCATTATCTGATCTTATATATTTCAATTGCCATTCCGTCTCCCTTTCAACTCTAACATGAAACTCTTTGAAGATATTAACAATCTGATCTTTGGTCTTTATAGCATAGGCCCAAACTTTTCTGAAAAAATCATCTATAAAAGTAACAAAATAAAGTGCACCACTAATACTAAGAATATTAACAGATCCACCAGGAGTTTTTATCTTCAAAGGATCACATACATCTGTATAAATACAATCTAAGACATACATTTTTCTAGATAAAGTAGGACTAGAAAATGAAACTCTGTGTTATTTACCAGCCAAACAATCAATACAAGGATTCAAATATGTACCTCTGAGGTCTGGCAATACCTCTCTCTTGGAAAGAGCTTGTAGCCCCTTCTCGCTCATGTGTCCCAATTGCCTATGCTACAACTCCATGCTGAAGTATTTCTCTATAGCATTTAACTACTCACCATAAACTTTGGCCTGTAACATGTACAAAGTATAAAATTTCTTTCCACTGGCCACAATAAGAGAACCCTTACTGAGCTTTCATTGCCCTCTATTAAATCTACTATCATAGTCTACATCATCTAGTCTTTCAACTAAAATTAAATTCAGTCTCAAGTCAACCACATGCCTCACATCCTTAAGCACCAACTTGTAGCCAAGGTTGATATTTATATGGATATTACCCATGCCAATGATGTTTGTCGTGTCATAGTTGCCCATCTTGACAACACCAAAATTTTCAAACCTGTATGTAGTAAAAATCTCCCTCTATGGTGTAGCATGATAAGAAGCATCTGTGTCAATTACCCATTCAAGATCTTGACACACACAAGAAAAAATATTATCAAAATAAGACAAAATCAAATAATCACTACATTGCACTGTAGTTGTGATATTATCTTTTGACTCTATAAACTCTACTTCTTTTCCTTTTTTCTTACTCTTCTTAGGTTGCTTGCATTAATTCTTGTAATATCCTTTCTCATAATAGTTGTAGCAAACAATATCTTTTCTTGATCTTGACTTGCTTCTACCTATGCGTAAACTACTTTTATCCTTAGACTTTGACCTTCCTCTGTTCTCTAAGATAAATGCTTGTGAATCATTATGAGATGTTGCTAGATTCTTTGTTCTCAACTCCTTATTCAACATACTACTTGTTACTTGACTCATAGTGACAACACCATCTGGCATAGAATTACTAAGGGAACCACCAATGTCTCTCAACTTTCTAGTAATGAACTGACAAGTAACAATGTCTGTAACTCATCATCAAGATACATTTTCATAGAGGATAACTGGCTAGTAATACTCTGTATTTCATTCAAATGCTCAGCAATAGAAGTATCCTATTTATATTTCAGGTTTACAAGTTTTCTGATCAAGAAAGCTTTGTTGCCAGTTGTTTTTCTTTCATAGAGACATTCCAACTTTTTCCAAAGAGAATATGTAGAACTTTTAGTAGAAACATAGTGAAAGACACTATCATCGAGCCACTATCGAATAAACCTAACTATTTTTTGGTTTAACCTCTTCCACTCATCATTTGTTATAGTTGCGGACTTTGCACTATCTCCTTGCAAAGGTCCATATAAGTCTTTGTAATACAAGAGATCTTCCATTCTTGGTTTCCATATCATCCAATTGTTTCCATTCAAGCTAATCATGCGGTAAACACTATCGGCCTCCATGTTCAAACACAAAAATTAAATCACCAAAACCTTGCTCTGATACCAGTTGATAGTATATAAAGAAGAACTAAACTTTTGTATATGAACAAATACTAGTAGGCTGTAACATGTAGCGAAATTAAATGGAAATCATAATAAAATAGAACACCAAGATTTACGTGGAAATCCCCTCCAACGTGAAGGGTAAAAACCACAGGGCAAACTAGAGATAATCCACTATAAGAATAATGAATATATAAATCTCAATCTCTTGCCCAAAACTCTAACAACAATCTCAAGAGAATAATTGGGATACAAGGATTACGTCACTATGTATAATATCTAAATTCTCCCATGTAATCACAGCAAGAATCTACTATAGATCTGATCTAACCTGAGATGAGAACACTGTTGGATGAGTGAGAATAGTCTCTCTACGTTGTCCTTGTCTTCTTCCCTTTCCTTCTCTTGTTTTTCTGCCTTTTTCTCGTCCTTGTCTTCTTCCCTTTCCTTCTCTTGTTTTTCTGCCTTTTTCTCCTCCTTTTTGAATCAAGTTGCTGATGTAATTTTTCTCCTTGTTGCTGTAGTTTTTCACCTTAAAAAATCGTAGCCCCCACACCCTCCTAATTTGATCTAGGGTTAGGTAAAAGGGGGGTGGACTATGGGCTGTTAAAGCCCACTATGGGCTAAACCTGTGGTTGTTAGCCCAATAGAAAGTTATCATTCATTAAATTATGAAAAGTATATGGTGTATTGGTTAACCCAAAAGGCATTACAAAAAATTTATCATGCATTCTAAAAGTAGTTTTCTGAATGTCAACTTCATGTACATGAATTTGGTGATAGCTAGATCGTAAATCCAGTTTAGTGAAAACTTGTGCACCTCTTAATTCATCAAGTAACTCATCCATCACTAGAATATGATACTTATCTTTCACTATAATATTATTGAGTGCTTGATAATCTACACATTCGCTAAGAACTATTCTTCTTCCTTACAAGATTGGAGAGGAGTATGGACTAACACTAGCTTATGACCCTTGCTTCAACATCTCCTTAACAATTTTCACTATCTTTGTCTTTCGGAAGTGTGGATATCGATAGGGCCGGACATTAGTTGGTGCACACCTAAGCAATAAAGAAATTCAATGATCATGTGATCGTAGAGGTGGAAATCCTTGTGGTTCTACAAATATATCCATAAATTCTTCGAGCAATGATTGAATTTTTTCATCATGTTCAAGTACTGCAGCTTCATCTTTAATGCTCTATACTTTAACCAAAAATCTATAGTGTTCCTTTCGAAGAACTCACTTTATTCTATGGCTAGTAAGAGTTGTGACCTTATTGCCACACTTTCCATTTAAGATCATTTGTCTTTTATTGGTAAAAAAGTTTCATAATTAATTTATAAAAATTTTAAGAAATATCATCCAGAGTTAATAGCCACTTAATTCCAAGCACAACCTTATAGTCCTCTAATGATAGTTAGAAAAAATCCATGAGTAACTCTTGACCCTGCATAATAAACTTCACTTTAGAACACTTACTATTACAATTTAAAATTCGCTCATCAATAGCCTTCACTTCAAACTTATCACAACATTCAATACGATAGGCCAATTGTGCATCAACCTTGCTATTCATAAAATTATTAGTGCTACCAATATCAATCAAAATAGTAACATACTGACATTTTAAGAACCCTTCAACTTTCATAGTTTGAGGATTAGAATAACTAGCTAATGCATGAACAAAATGTGTGATAGATTCAATAATCTCATGATTATCAGTACCTTCATGATTAGAGTCTATAGCCTCAATTGTAAGTTATTCTTTAATCGATTAAATTATCAAAAGTTTTTCTTACTTACAATGATACTCCCTATTCCACTTTTCATCATAATGCTAGCACAAACAATTTGCTGATCATTTATGTTAGGACTGAGTCGGCACTAAGAGGGGGGGTGAATTAGTGCTTACGATAAAATTGCATCAGTTTAAAAATCTTTGTATGATGACAATCGATATTGGAAAGATGCTTGACTTGAAAGCATGTTCGTAAGCGTAGTGAAAGTAATAAACAAGTAAATCAGTTTGCAATATAAATGAAAAGTAAAATAGAAATTCAAACTAGATTTATAGTGGTTTGGTTGTCGTGACCTACATCCACTCTCGATTCCTCTTCACTCGAGGCCACAAGTCTTCCTTTAATGGGCGAAGACCGACTACCCTCTTACAACCCTTTCTCCTTTTCACGGGTTTAAGAGAGAACATTTACACTTATCTCTTTTATACTTAAACCTCACTTCTCCTTTTAGAAGAACTTCTAAATACTAGGAAGAGGTGACTCTATACTAAAGAGAAAAGTGAGGTCTAAGTGTAAAACTCTATACTAAGAGAGATTTACAACTTTTTCCATAAGGATGCTTTCCCCCTTTTTCAACTCAATTTCATGCTCTTCCAAGTACAAATATCTGGGGTATTTATAGACCCTAAATGACTTCAAAAATAGAGCAAAAAAAGGTCTCATCTCGGGTTTCCCGAGTCCTAACGATACCACTGCATGTGCTATGCGGTACTATCGCCTGCAACACTGACATTGAACAAGACCACCGCCCATACTGATGGTACCACCGATAGTACTTTCTGACATTGGGCGGTACCACCGCCTAATCTGACGATACCACTGCATAGTCTGGCAGTACCATCGCTTGACACTAGGTAGTACCACCGCCCAATTTGACGATACTACCGCTTGACAAAATCTCAAAGATTGTGTCTTGGAGACTGAGCCTCTAGCGGTGCCACCGCCTAATCCAACTTTTGGGTCACTAAATGGGTCTTTCTCTTGGCCCAAAAATAGCCCCTATTTGGGCATAGTTGGCCCATAATTGAGTGAGCATGGTTACACCTGAAACTAACTCAATTAGCCCTCTAAACTATCTTAATTTAGATAAATTTTTACAAGCAAGAATACTAAGTTATCTAGTATGTTATTGGTTTATCCGATGCTTCATTCGAACTTTCGATGCATCGTCCTCTCTTGCGGCGTATTGCTCAATCGGTATGTTGACCTCCGCAACACTCGATCTCCTTGGTGTAATGTCCGATCCTTCTGGCCCGATGCCCAAATTCATGGCACAAAGCCTTCTGCTAACACGTTGACCTTCCTCCAGTCCGACGTCCAATCTTCTGATATGTTCCATTCCAGCCTAACTTTTGATTCTATTACTTTAATTGATTTATCTTCCCTGATCGAAGTAAGTCGTATGTCACTTAAACGCACATTAGATCACAAACTTATCAATTGATTTTATCATCAAAATTCGAGATTCAATAATCTCCCCCTTTTTTTTATGATGACAACCAATTAATGATGGAGTTTAACTAAACTCCCCCTATCAATATGTCATATTGATAGAATCTCAACATGTCATATCAAAATAATCATGTGTAACAAGTTATTACATTCATCATCATTGAAAATCATGAGTATTGTATATATAATACCTATTAATCATGTATATTTTCAAAATCATCATTACATGCATGATTCTAAATCATCATACAAAATTTCAAATCATCATTTTAGGCATAATATGCATTATCATCATACCTTTTCCTCATTTGTCATCAACAAAAAGGAGAGATGCAACTAGCAAGTTTTTGAGATATAATTTCAAATCATTGCTTTATAAACATAATTTCAAGTTTTTGAAATATCATTGCATATATCATCATGCAAGCTAGCAAGATTTTCAGGTATGAAAGTTAGTAAAACTTTTACATCTTTTGAGATGTGCATGATAGCATGTTTTCTTTTCTTTGTGATGTTCAAGCTAGCAAGTTTTTTGAAAAAAAATACAAGATTTACATCATTTTAGAACATGCCAGTTAGCAAATTTTACATCATTTTAGAACATTCAAGCTAGCAAGTTTATTTAGATATGCAAGTTAGAACATGTATCATGAGTATTGCCTCTTTTGAGATTTGCAAGATAGCACTTCTTGCTTCTTTTTTAAGATGAGCAAGCTAGCAAGTTTTGCCTCTTTTTGTGATGTGTAAATTTATAATTTTTTGCTTCTCTTTTGAGTTGAGCAAGCCAATAAATTTTGCTCCCCCTTTATCATTGTAAAAAAGAAGAGATGGTTACAATAGTGCAAAACTTTTCTCATTACATCATTTTTCAAATCATCACATGAAATATATTAAGAAAAATTAACTTGGTGATGAGATATATAATTCATGAAAATAAATTTTAAGTTGTGAATATCAAGAGATAAATTATGATTCTTTTGGATAAATCAAATAGAGAAAAGAAAAATCATATTAAACAATCTTGATTCATAAGAATCTCAAGTTATAATTATCAAAGAATCAAGATCATGATTTGGATAAAACTCCTCTTTTGTAAAATAAAAAAAGAATCACAGGAGAAACAAATAAAATATCTCGATTCATGCATAAGAATTTTAAGTTATCAAGATCTTGATTTATATATTAAAGAAAAATCTTAAATTATGATTCAAAAAATCATGATTCATAAAAAAAATCTCCTCTTAAATAAATGACTAGGACTAGGATTTCTAACAAATAAATGAATAAAAATAGTATAATTTGCTACGGACTCCTACCATAATTAAGAAAAACTCAAAACTAAATAGGAAAATAAAGACTAATATCAAATTCCTAAAATTAAGGAATCCTAACAATGACTAATATGCCAATTGTATTTAATACATGTAAGTTTGCAACACTTCCAAATTTATTTCACATGTCACACAAAATGTTAGTTATGGGTGCTGCAGAAGCAATATTATTAGTGGGTTCCGTAGACTTATAATTTCTATCTATAATAGTCTAATATTGGCTACCACAACATGCGACACGCTTGATATAATGAGATTTTTTATACTACCAAATAATAGTATGACACTTATAATTGAATTTTTGACATGTACTTCCTTACCTCAGAACCTTTACAAGCTTTATTTATATATATTTTTTCTTGATATATGAGCATTAAGATAGGGCCTAAAAACTTATTTTGATGCATTATTGGATAAAATAATATTTTAATTAGTTTAAAATTATTAAAATTTTGATATGTACTTCCTTATCTCAAAACTTTTACAAGCTTTGTTTACATATATTTTCTTGATATATAAGCACTAAGAGAGGGCCTACAAACTTATTTTGATGCATTATTAGGTAGAAGAGTATTTTAATTAGTTTAAAATTAAAAGTAACTTTTGAAATTGATCACTAGGGTAGCTTCTGGGTGCTACTGAATGAGACTTCGCACTACTTCGTGGAGCTAAACAATCCTCCAAAATGACTGATTAGATGGTTGATTTTGGATAATTTTATCTTTACATGATGATTGTACATAACCTAGATTAAAATGACCATAAAAACTAACAAAAATGAGACCACCAAGCCTACTACAAGCTCTTTATATGTTGTGAAAAGCATAAACAAAGTCGAAAGACACGGATATACAAACATTATTTGGAACACTCTGTTTACAGATTTGTCTATGATAATCTCCCCTACTTATTCTTTCGATGTCCTCATCAAAGCCTTTAAAGATGTTGTATTTACTCGCCTTTACTTAATCTTCAATCTTCTACTCTAGTTGCAACATGCCTCTTAGCTCCAAACTGCTCTCTATAGCTGTAGTTGAGTAGTTGAACTTTGATCCACTAACATTACTTCAACTCGCCAATGGCTTTGACTCTATTGTGGGATTAGTCAAGTTGTATATTAGAACTCTTGCATATTCTAAGCTTGGGGTTGATCTCTTTAGGGGATTGGCCTTCTTGGAACTCTATAAGAGTTCCTCCAAATTGCTGCTCAAAGGCTGCAAAAAAGATTCATCTATTGCTTAAGAAAAGAGGATGAATACATGACTATTTATAGGGCTTCTAAACCCTAACTCCTAATAGGACTCCTACTCAAGACTTCTACTTCTAACCAACTCCTAAAAGGACTCATAATGCTTCTCTAAGAAACAACCTCCTAACCTTAGCCGACCTCTTCACCTCTTTAATAGGGGTCGGCTAGGTAGGTTTTACATGAATGCCCCTCTCAATTAGGATTCTCCTAGCTAGAGTCATAATAGACCTGTCCTCTTTAAATCAACTTTGTCCTCGAGGCTAAGATTCTGTGAACTCAGGGAACCGGGTCTTCAGCTCCTCATATAATTCTCATGTGGCGTCTTCAAGTGATAAATTATTCCAATGCACTAGTACTTCAGTAGAGGGACGTCGATGATGCATCACGATCCTACGGTCGAGGTTGGCTTGTGGTTGGGCTTGAATAACTCCATCCTCAGTAGTGTTGGACAGTTGGATCTAGGGTGACTCGTGTTCTCCCAACTTGGGCTTCAAGCATGACATGTGGAAGACAGGGTGAATTTTGGCATTTTCAGGCAATTTAAGTTTGTATGCCATGGCTCCAATACGCTCTATGATCTGATAGGGCCCATAAAAACGTGGGGATAGCTTCATGGAGGCTTGAGTGTTGATGGAGATGCTTGTGTGGCTGTAGATGAAGATAAACTCAATTTCCTACTGAAAATTCTCTTTCGCTTCGTCGTGTGTCGGCTTGCTGCTTCATTATGGGTTGAGCAGTAGAGAGATTATCTTTTAACAGTTGTAGGAGTTTGTCCCTGTCAATTAATTCTTGGTCGACCTGATCTACCTTGGCCGAGCCAATTATATACTTTGGAATCACAAGGGCCGACCGACCATATAGTGCTTCATAAGGGGCACATTTTATAGATGAATGATATGTAGTATTATACCACCATTCAGCCCAAGGAAGCCATTTCGCCCACTCCTTTGGTCGGTCGCTGGCGAAACACCGAAGGTACATCTCTAAACACCTATTTACCACCTCTGTTTGGCAGTCAGTTTGTGGATGATACGCTGTGCTCATCTTGAGTTTGGTGCCTTGTAACTGAAATAACTCAGTCCAAAATTTACTGGTAAAGATCCTATCATGATCACTTACAATGGACCTTAGTATACCATGCAGTTTAACAATATTTTCTATGAAAATCTAGGCAATACTAGTAGCAGTGTAGAGATTTCGTATAGCACAAAAATGAGCATATTTCGTAAGTCGATCAACCACCACGAGAATTGTGCTTTTATCTTTGGAAGGTGGCAGCCCTTCGATGAAGTCCATGAAGATGTCAGTCCACACCAAGTCTAGTATAGGTAGTGGTTGTAGCTTCCCTGGACTTGCCACTATTTCACCCTTGTGCTGTTGACATATATCACATTGTGCCACATATTCAACAATAATTTTTTTCATCCCTCTTCAATAAAAATTTTACTTCACTATTTTATAGATTCTCAGGAATTCGGAGTGCCCTACTAAAGGTGTGGAGTGCATTTCGTGCAAGATGATTTTGATGTAAGGGGAGTCAGGTATAAGCACAATGCGACCTTTGTAGCATAGATCCCTTGAATCCCAAGTGTAGTGGGCTATTGCACTTAGATCCTCCTCCAATTTTTTTATGATATTGCTGATCTCTGGATCCTTCTTCCATTCTTCCCTAATGTCCTCAAGGAAGTTGGTGGTAGGAAGGGAGATGACTGAAAACTTAGCTTGCTCAAGTAGCCGTGAGAGTGCATCTGCAACAATGTTTTCTTTCCCCTTTTTGTAAATAATTTCATAATCAAATTCAAGAAGTTTGGTTACCCATTTTTGCTGCTCAAAATATGATATCTTTTGCTCCAGAAAGTACTTGAGGCTTCTATGGTCGGTTTTAATTTGAAATCGTCGACCGATCAAGTACTGCATGCACAATGGCGAGCATCTCTTTATCATATATTGACATATTTTGATAGGAGGGAGATAATGCCTTGTTGGTATATGCGAGTGGTCGGCCATCTTGCATGAGAATGGCTCCAATTCTGACTCAAGATGCGTCAACCTCAATGATGAAGGGTCGACTGAAATCTGGTAGCGCTAGCATCGACGTCGTTGTCATGGCTGCCTTAAGTTTGTCGAAGGTAGCAGAGGCTTTGTCCGACCATTAGAAGGCATCTTTTTCAATAGAGAAGTGTGGGGTGCACTGATCTTCCCATAGTCCTTAACAAATTTTCGGTAGTAGCCCGTTAGTCCAAGGAACCTGCGCAGTAATTTTACGTTTGCAGGTTTCGGCCATCCTTGCATTGCTTCAATTTTTGTTGGGTCTACCACCACTTCTTCTGATATTATGTGCCCAAGGTACTATACTTTTTACTGGAGAAAAATGTACTTTGGCTGCTTAACAAAAAGAGTATTCTCCTGAAGGATCGTCAAAACAACCCGTAAATGCTGAAAGTGGGTCTCAAGAGAAGGGTTGTAAATGAGAATATCATCGAAAAATACCAGCATAAATTTATGAAGAAAGCTTCAAAAAGTATCATTCATGAGACTTTAGAAGGTTGAAGGAGTATTAGTGAGTCCAAAAGGTATTACCAAGAATTCATAATAGCTGTTATGTGTGCAGAATGTAATTTTTGGAATGTCGTCTTCACATACCCGAATTTGGTGGTAACCGGATCGGAGGTCCAACTTCGTGAAGACTCAAGCTCCTTTTAACTCATCAAGAAGTTCATCTACCACTAGTATTGGGTACTTGTCCTTGATGGTGATGCCATTTAAAGCTCGTTAGCCGATGCACATCCGCCAAGTTCAGTCCTTCTTACGTATAAGTAACACCGATGAGGAATAGGGACTGCAACTTAGCCGAATCACCCCCGTTTCAAGCATCTTCTTTACGATCTTTTTAATTTTGTTCTTCTGGAGATGAGGATATCGGTATGACTGAGTGTTCGCTGGTGGCTTGCCTGAAAGGATTGGAATTCGATGGTCAAGTTGTCGAGTAGGAGGAAGACCGCACGGCTCAGCAAAAATGTCAACAAATTCAGCAAGCAATTGGGCAAGATTTTGATCTTCAATTTCTATTTTCTTCCCCTTAGATTACTGCTGGAGATGCATCAAAAAGCCATCATTTACCTTATGCAAAACTTTCTCCATTCGTTGAGTCGAAACGGTGGTTACGTTGCTTCCGCGCTTCTCGCGTAGGATGATCTGTTTGTCTTTGCAGTAGAATTTTATAATTAATTTGGAGAAGTTCCAAGAGACATCACCTAACATTGTCAGTCATTCTATGCCAAGCATGGCTTGATAGTCATCAATTGGTAGGAGGAAGAAGTCGGTGATAATTTCTTGGTCTTGCAGTAATATTTTCACCTGCGGACATCTTTGGTCGCACTTTAGGATTCTTCCGTCGGCGGCCTTTACGTCGAACTTGCTGCAACCTTCAATGTGGAGCACCATTCGAGTAGCAACCTTACTGTTTAAGAAGTTATTAGTGCTGCCTGTGTCAATGAGAACAGTGATCGGTTGTTGTTTGAGAAGGCCTCCAACTTTCATCATTTGCGGGTTTGAGTAGTCGGCTAGCATGTGTACCATAAAGTCTATCGGTTGTGGCTCTTCTTCCGCATCTTCTTCTTCATGTTCAAGGCTCTCTTTTGGATGTTTAATGACCTCTTCTTCTATTAGTTTAATCATAAGAAGTCTTCCTTTTCTACAGCGATCCTCGTGGCTCCACAACTCGTCGTAGTGCTAACATAACCCCTTTGCAGATCGCTCCCGAAGCTTTTCTCTTGTCAACCATTTTGGTGCACAAGCTCGGCTGATAGTAGGGGGGGCTGAGGGCTTTGGTATTGCTAGTTGGGGAGCGACCCTAGTCCTTTGGGCTTCATGGTTCAATCGCTCCTCTTGAAGTCTTGCGAAAGAGATGGCTGCCATAAGCGTGTACGGTTGTCACACTTTAACTTCTCCCCGGATCTCCGGCCTCAAGCCCTCAATGAAGGTCCCTAGTAGCTGTTTTTCAGACCAATCACAAGTTTGATTAGATAACCTTTTAAACTTGGGTTGGTACTCCTGAATGGTGGAGGTTTGTCGAATCTTTACTAGTTGTCCGTCAATGTTCTCGTAATTGGTTGGTCTGAAGCGGATCAACAGTCCTTCTTTGAATTGTCACCATAAGAGGACTCCATGAGTATCTTCAAACCAGTCAAACTATTGTATGACATCCCCTTTAAGATGTATAGCCATAATTTCCACCATAGATGCGTCCGTAGTTTTGTGGTACCGAAAATATCGCTCCGTGCGCGAGATCCAACCAATCGGGTCCCCTTCTTTCCATATAAGGAAGTCCACCCTCATGCGTGGATAGTTGGGATTAGTCATAGAGCCTCTCCTCTCTTGGAAGTCATCCGTTCGGGCTTGGTATGATTGGTCAAAGCTCTCTCCTTGATGTGATTTCTTTGGGCTTGGTGGTTGGTCCAAACTGAGTTCGGTAAAGAGAGTCTGAATCTTATCATTCATTCGCACCTCGAAGACTTCGAATTTAGCATTGATTGCATCATCCGATGCCATAATATATGCTTCTAAATCTGTAATATTAAGATCTCTCTTTTGTTGTCAGGTTAAAGGCATGTATAGGTTGAGGTCGAAAGGGTTGGTGGATCGGTGGATGTAGGCTACAGTTTAGACTTGTTTTGTGACTATTTTTGGTGCAGTTTGAGGGTGTGGTTGAGTAGAGTTTTAGGGCTGTGATGGTAGTAGATGAAAGTTAGGGAAAAAAAAGTTTTAAATCTATGGTAGATAGCAGCAATGGTTTAATGGAAATCAGTGGAAGTTGTTGCATATATGTGTTGTCTTGTAAGAGAAGAATTGTCGTCGAAGAAACAATAGTTTCTCGATGAAATTTCTATCAAAAATTGAGAGATTTGAGGAGGGAATTTGATAGTAAAATCTCAATTTATATAACAGAAAAGATTACTAATTTAATCAAGAAATTTTTGGTAGTATAACAGTAAGGAAATTAGTGCAAGTTGCGATGGTAGAATTCTCATCGAAAAATTGTAGTGGTTTGCGATGAAAATTTGTAGCAACACAAGAATATTTTTAGAGATGAATTTCTCAATAGATCAATTTTAGATAGAAACAAAGATGATCTATGAAGTGTATAAGAAATTTCGTTCAAAAAAGATTACAAAAAGATCGATTAAGGCAACAATATGCGGTTGAAATTTTCTGCAACAATCCTTTATTCACAAAGATGATAACTTTCATGACGGAAGGAATTTGCAGCACGGGATAGATAAGAAGACTTCTTCTTGGTATTTTAAATGAAAAATTGCAGTAGCAAAAGGTATTAGTGATAGGAGAATACCATATCTCTGATGCAATTGGAGGTGACAATAGTATATTAATCTACGACAGAAGATGACGGTGGAGACGGTGATGTCAAGAGTAATTGTGGGAATTACTTGGTTGGTGGTGGGCAGTAGGGATGGCAGCAAAAGCAGTAAGATCGCTACTCTGATACCAGATGCTAGAACCCTTGCAGATTCTAAGCTTGGGGTTAATCTCTTTAGGGGATCGATCTTCTTAGAACTCTATAGGGGTTCCTTCCTCTAAATTGCTACTCAAAGGTTGCAGAAAAGATTCATCTATTGCTTAAGAAATGATAATAAATATATGGCTATTTATAGGGCTTCTAAACTCCAACTCCTAATAGGACTCCTACTCAAAACTCCTACTTTTAACCAACTCCTAAAAGGACTCCTAATGGTTCTCTAAGAAACAACCTCCTAACTCTAGCCGACCTCTTCACCTCTTTAATATGGGTTGACTAGGTAGGTTTTATATAAATGTCCCTCTCAATTAGGACTCTCCTATCTAGAGTCCTAACATTGCATTAATCTTTGTTGGTTTCTACAAATCCCTCAGATGAAGGAAAAGACTTTTGTTGTGTCTCAATCTCTCAAATGTCTCATGCCACTTGAATTGGGTGGATGTTTTGTTGGAGCTTTAATGAGCATTGCCTCACAAACTTTAAAGTTTTTAATGTCTTCTTTCCATAAAATTTAGGCATTGATTCTTCTTCTACTTAGTTGTCACCTCCATATAAGTTTACATCACTTTCACTTTCGGTTAACATTTTGTTGGAAAATGAAGCGGATAATCTACTATTGGTAGACCGATCACCATTTGTGAGGATTTGACAAATATTGTCTTCCACTAAGTTTTTTTGAATGGTCTTTGAACATGTGTAGAACTCCTTTGCCAGATAAATAAGAGAACTGAGGTATTTGGTTTCGCCTATTCTCGTAAGAGTTGAGAAGATAAAAGTTACTTAATTTCGCCCGCCTCCTTGAGGGTTATATTTCATTCATCAAGTTGGTTACTAGCCTTCACCTATTCTTTACTCATACTTCTGAAGCACTCGAAGTGTTTGCACTCATTGCATTGAATAACCTATTACAATTCACCTCCTCATTACCATCGGACTTCTAGAATGCAAGAAGTTTTGCTCGAAAAAAAAAAATTTCACTCTAATTTGGATCAAGTCTCCGATAGTTTTGGTCATCTCTAGGGTGGTACCATCTTCATCATATTTGCCACCTACTCCTCATAGTAGAAAAAGTATTACACCATGTATTGCCTATTTTGTTTCTTGGTTGAGCACACCTATATCGATTCAAAGTCTCCTACTTTCGACTATCTTGATGATAAGTCCATCAACACCGATCTTATAAAGTTCCTTGACTTTTACCCTTCGATCTTATCTCAGTACTTAGAATTTATCTCTGCATTCTCCATCTCATTGATCACCTCTTACAACCATATGCTCTCCCTTTATGAAAGCAAGGGATCGATGACTCTATAAAAATTTCACGTCTGCGGTATCATTGCTTGTGGGATCATGACTTAGGGTGCCGCTATTGCAATTCTTATTTTGTCCCTTTTTTTCTCTTTTCTTTTTTCTTTTTGTTATTGAAATTTACTGCAAAATTATGTGTCATCCGTCACTGATTATTTCATTACATCCAATGAAAACATGTTGTTTCTCGTAAAAAAACAAAGATAATATAAAAGAGCAACATGTGATAGGAAGTATATATATGGATCACAATGATAGGATATACGAAGTATATATATGTAGAGAAGTAACATGACATAACACAACAATACCACAATGAGACCTTTCCGGTATCAAAATAATGTTTATTTAAAAAATAGCAGTAGAAGTCGAATCACAAACCACAAAAGTTTCTATATGCTACACTTAATCTTAGAGGGATGAATAAAGACTTTATAGGGTTATTATATATATATATATATATATATAAATATAAAATTGATCTCACTATACAAGTTCGAGGGATCAAAACAAGTGATGTTCCTAAAAACGATTATATAAAGTATTTTTTGGATTTTCTTATATGACTACGAGAGACCCACCAAGACAAAAATACTATCAGATGCATATGGGAGAAGATTGATATTTAAAAAAAAAATATGTGAATTAAATTGTTAATGAACATACTTCATTTGTTATTTATAGAAACACGAGTTATTTGACAAGGGGTCTATAAACCTCTTTATTTCTTATTTTTGTTTAATATTTTTTAAGGAATATAAAAATAGAATAAAAATGATGAAAAATGAGAAATACACAACAAAGGAAAATTATCTTTTATATTAAAAAAATTCAATATTTTCAATTGTTTGATATTTTGTTATAATTCTTTCCTCAAAGATGACTTGACAACTCTCTGGATTTTCAATCTTCTTATACGCCTATATTGAAAGTCTACCCAAAGTTTTAATTGATAGCCAAGTCGTCACTAACGGTTTTAAGTATATTCCACCTACAATGACATGACTAGCTAGCCCACCATGATCGGGGCTCATAAGAGAGAGCTGGAGCAATGACAGTGAGAGAGGAACAAATTGGCCAAAGTTGATAATTGATACTCTAATTTATAGTCCAAGCCATGGCTAGATTCATTGCAGATAGAGAGCAAATTTACATAGAATATAAGCATATTTTTCCATAAAGAGTCAATTTGCTTTTGGTGCAATGAAATTATTCCTTCCTTTTTTTCTAATGGGCAAAAGACAGATGCATGAATGAAGTGTTGGTTTCGTCTTTCTTTGGAAAGTATTGAGTGTATGGAGATAGTGTATGCACATTAAGATCATATATATGAACTAGTGAGAGATGCATGCACATTAAGATCATGCATATGAATCGGTAAAGAAGTATATAAGGCTCATTGTGATGAGCAAATCATGACTTCTATCTTTAGAATAAACCTACTTTTGTAGGAGAATTATGAATTCAATCATGGTTATATATATAGGTTGCAATTAATTAATGTAGGGGAGTATTATGCATATCTAAATTCGATTGATGTGGCACTGTAAGCTACATGTACGTGCCATTTCTTTTGATATGCACGTATACAATCGATCGATCTACCAAATTGATAAACATCTTCTTAGTACGTCACATCCCAAAATTTGAATTGAAATTGGACGTCCATTTTATCCATAAAATTTCGTCTTGTACGAGAACAGTTTCCTAAGTCACCAATCTGCCCTTCTCAATTGGAAGAGTTATCGACATAGGATTAGTAATATTTTGAAAAAGGATTGGGAGATATTTTCCTTTTTTCTTTTTTTTCATTCTCGTCATGCTTTCTTCTTATCTTATGCGGATAAGCAAAACAAAATGATGAATAGTTTGGATGCCAAGAATAAAAATAGATAGTGATATGGTCAAATTTGATCGTGAAACTAACGTGACAAAATTAATTTGATTGGATCAATTTTCCAAGCATTATCATATTTGGAAAAGGGAATGAAGTCTGACTAGTTAGAAGGTAATTTTGCCATTTTTGTCTAATCTGATAAAATCCTTTTGATGGTTAAATTATTTTTCATTCATTACAAATGAAAGAAAGCTAGTAAAGAATTCAAATGTTTGAATTCAATTTAATTAGCTCATAATGAAAATATTCTTAGAAAGATTATTTTATGTAGCATTGGTTTTATATATATCAGATGATTTAATAGAGGAATATTTCTCGAAGTCCAATGATGTTAATTTTCCTATGTTTCGACTAGCTAGCAAAAATATTTTTACAGGACAAAACCTTAGTTGAATCAACCCAACTGGTTTGAACCAGACTCAATTCAACCAGAACCTCATTGAACCAACCTACAATCATCATAAGAGTAGTTTTAAAATTGAAATCATCATAAACTAGTCTACCTTAGACTTGATTAAATTAAATTTGGGTCAAATAAGTTTGGAACTGGTCAAAGTCAACCAAACTAGCTTGTTTCAGATTGGATCAATTGGGCCCAAACTCATAAAACAAGTCAAAACAAAGATACTGGGCCAACCAAAGCCCGAATACACTGACAGTCTGAGAAAACTTGGGCTTGCTCAAATAGTACATACCCAAATCTGTACTGAAACAACGGCTGAAAAGGATCTTGTAGGCTCGGATTTGTGCAAGGACCAGGTAAGGTTCTGATTTGACCTACCAAGACTCACGTGTGATGCACATGAATATAGGGACTAAATTCAGGCGATTGGGCTGGTTGTGCACTAGGCCAGTACAAATTTAATAATGAATATCAAATGATTCTTAGATCAACTATTTTATGTAGGATTGGTTTTATAAATATCACATGATTTGATAGAGGAATATTTCTGGAGTCCAGAGATGTTAGTTTTCCTATGTTTGGGCTGGCAAGCAAAAATATTAAGATGATAGACGTTAGAACAAAAGTAAATAAAATCATTCCAATTAAGAAATATAATCAAATTAAATAAAAACTAAGAAAAAGATTTGAAAATTGAGAGGCATAATACGTTATCTTAAGGCGTATTCTCGACCTTCATGAAGGTTTGATCAGAAAAGCCATCCCAAGATACAATCAAGAGCAGATCCTTTTTCGAGCACGATTATAAAGAATCCTGAGGATGCTCTAACACCAACGAAAAAAATAATGAAAAAAAAAGATATAAGAAAGATAAATTAGAGGAAGATGAGTTTCATTTCTCAGGAAGAAAAATTTATATCTTTCTTCGTCCAACTAGAAAATACTATGTCCTCTATATGCAATGCAATGATAACTAAGTCGCGTGGGGAGGTAGTGTATGAGTGAGTCACGCACATGGGAAATCTTCACTTTTGACTTGGGAAGGTAAGGGCATTAAGGAAATTTTAATGTTTTCCCCTAACAATTCTCATGAAACATAAAATTTTCCTTCAAACAAATAAAATAATCATACTAAATAAATAAATCAATCTAAAGAAATGTTGGTGCATATACTATGTGGTCAATAAGGTATTTTTTCAAAAATTTAACCTTATTTAGGGAAGTAAGAATCCATACGAAGAAAATAGAGTGAACCAAGCCTTAACTATGTTCCTAAAATCCAGATTTCAACTAACTCAAACATAACATAGAGTTTGTCTTCTCGGGTTTATGCTTTAATGACCATACACGAGTATATTATTTATTCATGAGAGATTCTAAGAATTGCCCAAATTCCTAATCGTGACTATCTATAGATTCTATCGTATAGGAGAGTCCTTACCAGATATGTGTGTAGAGTCACATCTCATGAAAAAAATATCGCTTCGAGTCTCTTTTAGACAAATGCTCTTCCTATCCCTCCACATATAAACACTAATTAGTATATAATGCACTTATTATGTCATAATATTATGCTCCCTGGTCAACTAATCAGTTTGTTATTATCAATAGGATCTTTCATTACAGAGGTTGGGTTCAACCTATTAAAAGCTAAAGTCATCGCCTCAGCATTAGGACTTTAGTCCTATATAAATATATATATAATATGTTAAAGAGTTTATGATTTGATGAGCAACATATTGAAAAAGATATGTTTGTTCATCATGTATATGCATAATATTTTTTTTACATAATATTTTTTTCATCATAAATCATATAACAACATTTTGGGAAGTAAACATATAATAAAATGCTCATAATTTGAAATATATTCTATCACATAAAACATGTACATTATTGTTAATTCTATTTCTTAGAAGTTACATAGCTAATAATTCCAAATTAACAATTCCGATACATTAATTGTCACTAAAGTTGCATATAATTTTGATAGTTCAGAAATTTCATCATGCATTTTTTTATTGTGACATGTGATGTCTTGTTTATCGAATAATAATGATGCACTAACATCTTGAGAGTATATTACATGCTACATGCCCTAAAAAATGATATCATGCATTTGAATAATAATGATGCACTAACGAACATCAGCAATCACAGAAAGTATATTACATGCTAAAGCTTTGGTGATAAGTTTCAAAAGAAAATAAGATTCAATATCTAAATGCATCATAGGGAGATGACACTTGTAAACTAAAGGCAGAACATCGATATATGATACACATCATAATATTTTCCAACAAATTTTCGATAAAAGCATCTTTATTTTTATATTCATAGCCCCCACATTTCAACTAATTGTAGAAATATAAAAAATTTGTCATGACAAGTATATTACTTTATACATCATGAGAAAAAAAAAAAAGAGAATAAACTACACAACATATGGTTTTTTTTTTTTCTCAGCTTTGTTTTTAAGCGTCCACTAGGCTCATGTTTTTCTTTTTACTATAATCTGATTAATTCATTTGAATAGCATAACACGGGTTATGTAACAGTAATTTATTCAATGGTCAGAGCATATACGTATTAAACATACTATGATCACTAAGAAAAAAAAAACTTCATTCTTCTATTCATACACTAGAAGCTATAATAAGCATACCAACCAGAATTAAAGTCAAAGCATACAGTCGGAGCATATATGTTGGATTCAGATGTTTCAAAGATTATTTACTAAAACAATTTTAAAATAGTAAAGGGTCAGTTCCCTCTTAGCTTAAAAAAAAGGCATAAAATTTTACTTTCAACTATCCTTCATTTTCCCTATTGTTGCTACTATTAAGTTCTAGCTTTAGGTGATTCGGTTTTCGTTCCTGATTATAGTGGTTAAAGTTATGGTTTTAAACCTAAAAAAACTGGTTCGGATCCTAAAAGTGTCATTTACTTCATTATAATTTTTATAGTTTTATATTTTTTATATCAATTATATGTTATTACACTCATTATAACTACATATCTATTTTTTTAAATTTTAAAATAAAATTATAAATATTTTTTATATCTTTAAAATATTATTTTTATAAAAATAAAAAAAATTGACAGTTCGAGCTGGAACCGATGGAAATAATTTAGTTAGTTAGTTCGGTTCGATTTCTGGTTTTGAGAAATCAGGAACGACGGTTCCAAAACAGTAGTCACAAAAAAAACATATGGAAATAATTTAGTTAAAACAAAAATGGAATGCTCCAAATTATGTACATGTCATGCATATGACTTCTGCACTTGCATATAAGGAATCAACAACAGTGAATGATAGGCATATATGCTTAGCACTTGAAATCTTGATGTATGCCAAGCTCACTGAAAGGTGGTGTGCAATAATTCTTATGAGATCTTGTCCTCCTATGTGAGGTAGCATGCACATGAATTGCCACTACAAAAATTCATATTGCATCAAACACAAATATGAGATAATAAGGTAGCATAATATATGGTAATTATTTGCAACAAATGCAAGGCTTACTAAGAACTAAGATCACTTAGGTATGTATGGCAGGTAATAGTCAACATATATTGGTTTTAGTCAACTTATCTCTCATCATTAGGAGGATTTCTTTCTTAAAAAGAAAAGGAACAAAACTTAAGACTGATCCAAACACTGTGATCAAACTACCTGGGTGGTAGCCAAGCTACCAGAATTTATATGGCTAAAGCAAAACAAATCACAATCTCCATGTATCTAGCATCCTCAAAAAAAACAACAAAAACATTGCATTACGAGTGCATACATACAATAGTTGGACCTAAATGTCATTCCACATTATGTAATCTGTTATAATATGTAACAAAAATTAATCTCTAAAATGCATGTTTCAGCATGAACTATATAGACCTATCAAGGGGTGTCAACTCAATGAGAATATGAAATATCTTGATGCAAGAAGATACTAGTTCTCAACCACAACATAAGTAGAAGAAAGAAAAGACTGGACATAAGTAGAAGCCTTGTATTATAAGGTCATAGATGAGAAATACATGATCTTAATTCTAAGGGTCCAAAACAAACAAGATAAGGCTTAAGAACAATGAACTACCATAAACAAAGTTTTACTACCAGCTTTTAAGTGGAAATTAATACTAGGTGTCTCCTCTACATTTGCCATAAAGAAGTTACTCATGAAACAAAACCTTGTTGAAGAATCTAATAACTTTAGATGTGCAATGTTTTCCCAAATGATCTATCACAACTTTGATATAATAACAGTTCAGAAAGGATACCAATATTATCATATCAAAACATTTTGCTTAAGCAAATATGATGAGAAATAAATTATAGGATGTACTAGCTTTTCTTTTACCATAAGCAAAATTATTGTCAATAAAACTAAAATTTGAGAACTATGATACTAAGATTGTATTTATTTTCTTAAATGGAAGGTTAGGTACATGGTAATCATCAAAGTCTTCTATTGAGAAACATACAATTGATTCATAATACATTTATTTTCACAAAATATATTAGAATAATCAAAATAATAAGAAGATAGACCTGGACAAAATATTCAGAATATAATATGAGCAAATATGCATTGCTTTCTTCCATTTTCATTTCTAGTTTTTCAAAAGGCTAATAATCATTTTAATTTTCATTTTTAAGGTGTGAATGCATGGTCCTCATTTGCAAAATAATCAGGTTGAAGCTAATTCATGAAGAACAACTATATATATGCATACCTGTACATCATCCTATGTTTGCAATAATCCATGTTGACGTATTGACAAGCCATGGTGGTAGCAGTATGATTTTAACATTCCTTTCCACAATTATACTCTTTAATGCCTCCTTTCACTACGAGATGGAAAGCATCGAACCATGATTTGTTCTTCCTCGACATGTTCTCCTTATCCGAACACCTGAGCAGCACTGCTACTACGCTAAGGTGCCCCTTCTCGGCTGCTGTGGTGACCTTCGTGTCTCCGAACTCGTTGATCTCAGTGACCACAGCCGACGTCATCTTCGTCATCTCTGCCATCACAATATATTCACCGCCACATGAAGACCTTCTTCTGATCCATGAACAATTACCACACCAACAAATGCTTCATTCTCAACATCTCCAATCACGGATGCACCAGGAAGCGGCTGTCGAGCCGGTTGATAGCATGGCCAATCTCCTAGATCCAGAACCCGAAGATTCTGGTCCAAGATCGGATCATCCAGAAATCGTGGGAGTAGGGTACGTCATCCTCCTCCTCCTTTTACAATCACTCCTCACGACGCCTGGTGTCCTCCCGATTCTCATCCTCATCGAGTCCCTCCAGAATCCAAGAAGACGAAGAAGAGGAAGAGTAGAAGGAGGTGGATAACTGCTCGACAACGGGCCTTTTCGACCATGTCGAGGCAGCCCAGGAGAACGACCTCGGCGAAGACGATCGGAACTGCCAGTAGCGGCATCAGGCTCGGCCATCTGCCGATGAATGCTCTCTTTCGCCGCCTGGGGAAGAGGAGTCGCACCGGCCACAGCTACGACGGCTGCCTCATTTCATTGCTGACGGAATCAGGCTGCCGCACCTACCTTACATGGGTTGGTGTGAATTCGATAAGAGTTGACAGAGACCAATACCTTACATGAGCTAGTCATAGATCTGGTCTACCAACAAGACATAACACATAATGGTTTTCTTGAGACCATTGATAATATTTTTTTAGAAAAGTACCATAAATTCTACTTGAAGTTTCAACACCTACTTACTATATAATATATATACGATATGAAAGATCACACACTATGCCAACCCATACCGATTTGGAGCAGTCGACGTACCCACGGTTTAATTCAGGATGGACTGTGCCACTGTGTCAGGCTAACTGTCTACCACTGTTTCATTGGATGGTACTGATAAGCAGATAAGATTTCCTCAAGGCAGTTGAGGAAATCTCTAAGCAGTTGAGAAAAATCCTTCCTGCTGAATGTGTATAACCTCCCTGTTGAGTGTGTATAAATAGTTATCAAGAGCTCACTATCAAATGAATAAGTCAATTACATCTTATACATTTCATAGTTTCTTCTACAATTTCTATCTTTTTATCTTCTTCGTTTAATTCTAATCATGGTATCAGAGCAGTTTGCCTAGAGCAAGCCCTCCACCGCCTCCTCTTGGGTCGCAGCCATAGCCGCTCGACCATCCCTCTCGCGGCAATGTCTCCGCCCCTCAGCCGTAGCCATTCGCTGCAGCCTACTGCAGCATTTGCGGTTGCAGCACTTCTTCCGTGGGCAACGCTCCTAAAGGAAGCACAGTCACGACCTTTGTTTCTACCGCTGGCTGCTGCTCCCTTGCCAACCGAAGTCTTCCGCTGAAAACTCCGCCGTTCTTCCGGCCACCAAACTCCAACACTGCATTACTGCAACTATCTCCAACCTTGCAGATTTCTCCAGCATCGCTGTAGAAATCGCTGCAAGCTGCGGAGATTTCTTCCACCTCGCTGCAACAATCTCTCCTCTGCAGTGCATCGCTGCAGCCTTCTCTGCAGTTCATCGCGCTACAGCCTCCTCTGCAATTCATCGCTGCAGCCTCCTCTGTAGTTCATTGATCTGCTTTTCTCTGCAGTTCATCGCTGCAGCCTCATCGCTGCAGCCTCCTCTGCAGCACATCGATCTGCTTTTCTCCTCCTCCCTCCCTCCTATATCTTTACATCTTTTGTAAAGATCACTCATTTTCCTCTTCCGATATTTCTATCCCTGTTTCTGTAGGGACTCTGAGCACTTCTCAAAGTCTTATCACCATCAATGCTGCAGCACTCATTCCCTTCAAATTATCCAAAGGCGGCAACTATGCATCTTGGCGGGCACAACTTTCTAATCTTCTATTTGGCTATGATCTCTTAGGTTACGTTGATGGCTCTCTTCAATGTCCACCTGAAATGGTCAACATCCCAGGCGAACCCAGTCCAGTGCCAAATCCAGCCCACAAACTATGGTAACGTCAAGATCGCCTCATCCTCCAAGCCATTCAAGCTTCCGTTGCTGGATCCGTTGCCTCGCTGATATCCTCATGTACAACTGCTGCAGAAGCATGGTGCAAGTTACAAACAACTTTGGCAAATCGCTCGCATGCTTGGACTTATCTCCAATCTGATGAAAACGAAACAAGTCTCAGTGATGAAGAAGTCCTAATCCATACC
>LVTN01001193.1:10455-25141 GCA_001649415.1 Musa itinerans
AGACTGAGCTCAGGCGGTTCAACCTCCTGTCAGGGGCGGTTGCACCGCCCAGCCAGAGCTCGGAGACTGAGCTCAGGCGGTTCAACCGCTTGTCAGGGGCGGTTGCACCGCCTAGCCAGAGCTCGGAAACTGAGCTCGGGCGGTGCCACCGCCCACCCAGGCGGTGCCACCGCTGGCCAAAGTTCTGGGTCCGAATGGGCTGATCCATTCAGCCCAATTTGGGTTTGTCAGGGGCCCAATTTCCCCAAGATTAAGTTAATGGGATCACCTCCCATTTCTAACTTAATCATCATGCTAACTATAATTATTTAAGACATAAATACTACAGCTTGCTCCGGTGCGTCAATCGCTTCTTCCGGCGAGCTTCCGGCGATCTTCCGGCGAACATCCGACGAACCTTCGGTGATGCTCCTGCGGACTTCCGGCAAACTCCTGGACTTGCGACGATCCACTTGGCGAGTTCCGACGAGCTTCTTTGGTAAGCTCCTGGACTTCTCGGATTTGTTCCCGCAGAACCTCCGATGACCGTCCGGACTTCCGTTGAACTCTCGAACTCCCAACGTGATCATAGTCTTGACTTCGGCGCAACTCATGCTGCATGTCTTACTTTCATCGTAGTTAATCCTGCACACTTATCTCAACATATGGATTAGATAACAAATGACAATTGACTTCATCATCAAAATCCGAGATTCAACAACCTTGACCCGATCACTATTTTTTACTTGATTTTGTCTTTCTAAGGGGCCGGGTGGTTACTACCTATCATCTCACGGTGGTTTTAGGGTGAGCGGGGCAACTTCCAATAACAAGGGGTCGAAGAGTCGTTATTTTTTCATTAGATGTAGTCGGGGATGGGGATTTAGTCTCCGATGGTCGGCTCGAGTGATCAACAATAGCTGCCCCAGGTTATCTAACGATGAGTATGAGCAGCTTGGGCATTTAAAGGAGATTCTTTCTGCTTCCCGGGCTGTTAGGAACATGACTGAGGAGTGGTTAGTTGAGGTAGGTCTTAGTTCAGCTCCTCGGGGTATGGCTCGGGCCAATCCCCCTTTACTCTAGTTGCATCGTCACTACTTTGTGTTGCTGACTACCCTTCGATTTCTTGAGCAGATATGGTGAACCTCAAGGAATTGAGGGGCATGCCCCGCGCCTCTCCAGCTCCTCGGCCTCGTCAACCCGCTACGCCAACCTCGGGGGACTTGGATCGATCAAGGAATTCTAAGCTCGGCCGCCCGCGTAAGAAGCCGAAGACCGGGACATCCAAAATGTCTAAGTCCACTGCGGCTCGGGAGGACGCCACCCAAGTAGGTGGCATCCCAGGGGGGCGCCCTCACGAAACCGCCCAGAACGAGGAGGCTGCAGGGAGTGCGCGCGGCAAGGAACATACTAGGAAGGCGGGGTCAGCTAAAGCAGTTAAGCCTGCCTCAATGCATGACCTCTATCACCCCCGAGCCTACACCAAGGATGAGCCCTTCCAGTCTCTTTTTATGGGGGAGCTGCTTGATGGAGAAGCGACCAATCCCCTCGAGGCACATTGGTCGGGGCTGACCCTCGGGAGTCGAGTCTAGACGGACAGTGCGACCTCTACGACTTACGTGCGGGGTGCGCTCATCCCTGACATAGCCAAACAGGTGTATAGTTCACCGTTTGAGGTGTTGATCGAGAAGGCTGCCAAGTCTTTGGTCTGGGTAGGGACGACTTTCCTTCCTCACCTCCATTTGGCCTTCTTCTTCTGTTCTGATTGACTTGTTGCGTAGAACCAACACTACCATATGGCGCTCATAGACCGAGTGCAGGACGTTGGTCGGGTAATCAGTGGTCTGGGTTACAAAATCACCGAGCTTCATGGTCAAATTGAAGAGTTAAAGGCAGGGACGACATCGGAGGCCATTGCGGCGGTCGAGCAGCGAGCGACCGACCTAGAGGGGGAGGTTGCATGGCTAAAGTTAGAGCTCGAGAATGCTGAGCGACAACAAGGGGGACTCCGGGAATAGTTGAAGGAGTCCCATGGGTGAGTTCACTCGATGGAGGGTGAACTGTTGGACCTATCCCGAAACATGGAGGTGGCTCAGGCATCGACGAAGAAAGCCGAGGAGGCTCTCGCAGAGGAGACCCGAGTAGCTCCTGAAAAGAACAAAAATCTCATAGAAGAATACAATGAGTCTCATGGGTTTCAGCTCGGGCTGTAGAGGTCGGGGTAGGTTACTTATGAAAACGAATACCAGGTCGTTGTGTCTCAGTTTCGGGCTCAGTATCCCGACCTTCAGTTTGAGAAAGACCCCTTCGCCTACCTTCCTGAAGACGATAGCGTGGAAATGCTTGACGAAGTCCCTTTCGATGATAGCATAGATCTCCCCGAAGCTTATGCTGTTTTTTTTTTTTTTCTAAACCTATTTTGGCGGCCGATTGGGCACTATTTTGTTTTGTATGCCATGACCAGTCGGGTAGTGTAACATTTCTTTATCAATGAAACTCCTTTTCCCAATCTTACAAGGTACAACATTCTCTCTCCTCTTTTTTTGGCGGCGAGGGTTTCAATCCGACCCAATGGACTTTTCAGACATAGACTTCTTCAAATTTGATGTGTCATGTCCTCGACAATTGCCATCCTTCCTGTATTGCTAAGTGGTAAGTACCATCTTGGACTACCATCGTCACATGGTAGGGGCCTTCCTAGTTCGGGGCCAGCTTGCCTCGGGAGTGAGTTGGGTCGTTGACCTCAGCCTTTCGTAGGACAAAATCGCCTGGCTTGATCGGTCGAGGACACACCCTTCAGTTGTAGAGTCTTGTGACAGCCCTTCTATAAGACAAGGCTCGAAAGTGCGCATCAGCTCTTCGTTCCTCAATGAGATCTAAGCCGACTCGAAGTCCACTTTCCGATGCACCATCATTGAAGTTTTCAACTCAAGGTGTCGGAAAGATTACCTCGAGTGGGAGCACCACCTCGATACCGAACGCCAAGCTGAAGGGTGATTCCCCTATGGCGGTCTTTGGCATTGTTCGGGAGGCCCACAATATGCTCGAGAGTTTATCGACCCACATGCCATGAGCTCTCGTGACTCTTCTCTTTAGGCCCTCCAGTATCGCTCGGTTGGTTACCTCGGCCAGGCCGTTGGTTTGGGGGTGGGCCACCAAGCTGAACCTCAATTGTATCTCGTAGCTCGAGCAAAAATTTTTGAACTTTTGGTTGTTGAACTGTGTGCCATTGTCGGTGATGATAGCTCTAAGGATGCCGAAACGGGTAATGATGCTTTTCCATACAAATCCTTCGACTTGCTTCTCAGTAATGGACACTAGTGGCTCAACCTCCACCCATTTGGAGAAATAATCCACTTTGACGATGAGGAATTTTCGTTGTCCCGAGGCTAGTGGGAATGGGCCGAGGAGGTCCATCCCCCACTACACAAAGGGCCATGCGCTGTCTAGGGGGGTTAATGGAACCACAGGTTGATGATGTGCTCGGGATTGCTTCTGACACTATTGGCATCGTTGTACATATGCCACGGTGTCTCGATGCATGGTCGGCCAGTAATAACCTTATCGGAGGACTTTGAAGGCTAAGGTCCGACCGTCAATGTGCTACCCACAGATCCCCTAGTGGACCTCGGCTAAAACTGTCTGGGCCTCCACGGGATTCAGGCAGCGTAGGAGTGGCTGGGTGAATGACCTCCGATAGAATCGTCCGTTCACCTCACAGTACCATGCTTGTATGCGTCGGAGCCGTCGGGAGGCCGCTTTGTCGATCGGCAACGTTCCAACCCTTTTGTAGCGGAGGATCTCCTCCACCCAAGTTGGGGTTAAGTTGGCTGCGACCACTTCTTTGGTCACAATGAACTGGCAAGGAAGCTGCTTGACCTCCGAAGGCCATTCGGTGTTTGCACCTGAAGCGAGTTTTGCCAAGGCATCCGCTTGCGCGTTCTGCACCCGCGCCCTTGTTATAGCAAAGTGCTGGAAGCAGCTAGCGAGTCTCTTCGCCTCGGACAAGTATATTGACATGGTAGCATTCCAACCCTCATAATCTCCATTGATATGACTGACCACCAATTGGGAATCGGTGAAAACCTCGATGCTTTTGAATTGGAGTTCGAGGGTCAGCTTAAGCCCGGACAAGAGTGCTTCATATTCGACTTCGTTGTTGGTGGCTTTGAATCCAAAGCGGAGAGCGCATGTCTGAACGATTGGCCATCGGGACCTTCTAGAACAAGGTCAACCCCACCCATTTTGGCATTTGTCGAACCATCAACATGTAGGCTCCACTGTTGCTCGGTATGTCTACAGGTACTGCTTTTGAGAGGAGTTAATTCTAAGATGAAGTCGGCGACTGCTTGAGCTTTGATGGTGGTCCTCGAGACAAACTGTATGTTAAATTCTCTAAACTTGACTAACCATTTGAGCATTCATCCGAATATGTCAAATTTGGACAAGATATGTCATAGTGGCTGGTCAATCACTACTTTGATTGGATGGGCTTGGAAATAAAGTCATAGCTTCCTGGCCGTTTGGACAAGCGCCAAAGCTAGCTTCTCCACAGGTTGGTATCGCGTCTCGGCGCCGCTTAGGATGTGGCTCACATAGTAGATCGGTTGTTGTACTCCAGAATCTTCCCGAGTTAAGACAAAACTGACTGCGTGCTCGAAGGCCGTGAGGTGGAGATTGAGTGGCTCACCAGAGGAGATCGCAACGAGTCAGGGTAGCCAGGCTAAGTGTTTCTTGAGCTGCTCAAAGGCCTCTTTACATTCCAAGGTGCTAGTCATAGGTGCCCAGCAAGCCAATCATGTGAGTGATGGCACATGTGACTTGACACAAAATTTTTTTGCTCATTATATTTTGACATTTATCACTTTATATTGACTATTGCATATATGTATGTATATATTGTGATGTCCTTGGATCTGTGCAATGGGAATCAGATCGTGATGAAATCACGATAATAAGACCAATTCACCTTTAAACATAGATCCTAAATAATCCCGGCCATAGGTTACTTGAGAGGGACATCAAGATAACCGGACAGACTAATGTGCTATATACCCATCCATATGATGGATGTAGCTGGTCTCAGAGCTACTCATGTGGGGACACTAGGGATACAGTACAGGTACTCATTGGAGAATGAGTTCACTGATTGATCCGCTTATGGAATGCTCTTGGTTGATGATGCCTTATTGTCAGACAGTGATTTCATAGTCCTAGTGGTGTATCTGGTCCTTAGACTTGAGATACCAAGGATATCCTCTATGAGTGCTTTATTCTTTGATACTGGACTTATAGGTTTGGATGTCACAAATCTAGTACAGCCGGTCATTAAGAGTGACAGTCGACTATATGAGGGCTATTGAGTGTCGATAGAGGATCATCCACTCTCGGCATCATGAGAGGAATATCCTATGTGTTCTTGCTTAGACAAATCCCTGGCTAGGGTCATTCAGATTAAGAGAGAAAGAGTTCTCCGGTAGAATCTAATTAAAGCAAGACTCGAGTAGAAACCGTATGGGTCTGACAACACCATACCAGGTATACGATCTCTATGATATTAGATAGATGAGGGACTATAGGTACATGGTAACTGAGGACAAACAGGTCCAATGGATTGGATTCCCTTGTATCGTTTGGGGACTGCGGCGTAGTGACCTAGTACGTCCGTAGTCGATGAGTCAAGTGAATTATTATGGAGATAATAATTTACTAAGCCAGAAGGAGTTCTGACATGTATGACTTATGGCCAACTTGATATTGGGCCTAGAGGGTCACACATATATGGTAGGCATTGCAATGAGTAGAGGTTCGGATAGGAGATATCCGCCGGAGCCCCTATCTTATTGGATATCCAATAAGCCCATGAATTATTGGATCCTATGAATGAGATCCAATAAAAGCCCATGACAGATTATTGGATAGAGATCCACTAATCTAAAAGGCTTGGATAATTGGATGCAGATCCAATGCCCAATAGGGGAGGATCCATTAGGGTTAAGTTGACAGGAGACCTCTATAAATATGAGGGACTAAGTGATTCATATGCTAGAGCTTTTGCTTGCCTCTCATATTCTCCTCCCCCTCTCCACCTCAGAGCAGGTCTAGAGTTTTGAGGAGTGTCATCGTAACCCTACTGTGTGGATCACCGCTAGAAAGGAGGATGCTTGACCTCCTTTACCATCACCTAGAGATCTACAAGGATTCTGGGATATACGATCTCCCTATGTAATATAATCTACTCTATACGTAGTTTTAAGTTTTGCGGATATTTGCGCACCAATCTTCGCACCACGACGAATATCTCTTTGGGAATAGGGGATTTTATTTGTTTGTTCTTCCGCTATACATGTGATGTCACCCCAAAGATTTCCCAACATGAGGTCCATCAGAAGTCCATTGGATGCTTCAGGATTCGAAAATAAGGGAGGCATTTGTCCCCCGATCGGGATAGGAATCGAGCCAGGGCGACGAGCCTCCCAATCAAGCGCTGCATCTCCTTCACCGAGCGGGGAGGTTGCATGTTGATGATGGCTTGAACTTTCTTTGGGTTTGCATCTATTCCCCTCCTGTGGATGATAAAGTCGAGAAATTTTCCCGAGCTGACTCCGAAGGCGCACATGGCAGGGTAGAGGTGCATGCCGAACTTTCGTAACATCCTGAATGTTTCGGCGTGATCCACTAGGTGTGTTTAGGCAAACTTGCTTTTTACGATCATGTCGTCAACATACACCTCCATGTTCCTCCCGATTTGATGGGCGAATATCTTGTTCATCATTCTTTGGTAGGTTGCCCCGGAATTCTTCAGCCTGAATGGCATGACCTTGTAGAAGTAGACACCTCGATTTGTGATGAAAGCAATATGTTCCTGATCCTCTAGTGTCATCTTGATTTGGTTGTATCCCTAGAAGGAATCCAGGAACGAGAGGAGCTCGTGCCCTGAAGTTGTGTCGACCAACTGGTCGATCCTTGAAAGTGGATAATAATCCTTTGGGCATGCTCGATTAAGATCGGTGTAGTCAATACACATTCTCTAGCTTCCATTAGGCTTTTTAATGAGAACTACATTTGACAGCCATTGGGGGTATTTTGCTTCGATGATAAATCCTACCACCAGAAGTCGCTCTACCTCATCATCCATCGCCATTTGTCAATCGAGTGCTAGCTTTTGTGGTCGTTGCTTTACCGGTCACGCTTGGGGACCGATATTCAAGTAGTGCTACGCAACCCCCCGATCAATCCCAAGCATGTCTGCTGGCGACTAAGTGAAGATGTCGGCATTTTCGATTAGTAGGTTGATGAGCTGCTCTCGCTCCTTCTTCGGGAGCTCCGATCCAACCTTGATGACCCTCTCTGATCAGTTGTTGTGTAGCGGGACCTCTTGAGTGTGCTCGGTCAACTCGGGGCGCTACGATGGCTTGGTGACATCCTGAGGGTCAACAATAGATTGTTTGTGCTTTAGCTTCTTGGGTAATGTGATGGTTGCCAAGTAACACTATCGAGATTCCCGAGGATCGCTCCTTGCTTCCTTGATCCCGACTCAGGTTGGGAATTTTATTGCTCGATGGTACGTGGAGATAACAGCTCTGAACTTGTTGAGGGTTGGATGGCCCAGAATGGCGTTGTATGCCGAGGGGAGCTCCACCACCATGAAGGTCACCATGACCGTCTTGGACTTCGGCTCTTCTCCTAGGGTGACTAGCAAGATGGTGGTACCGAGGGGTGAAATAGAATCACCTATAAATCTAGTAAGAGCCAATAGCATCGGCGTAAGGTCTTCCTTGGTCAGGCCAAGTTTTTGGAAGGTGGCGAAGTATAGGACATCGACAGAACTCCCAGTGTCCACCATGATCCTTTTAACCCGAGCATTGACAATTCTGGCTGAGATTACCAACGCATCATCATGTTTGGGGTACTCGGTTTCCCTCACCGGGAAGGTGATTTCCGGTACTTGCGGTTGCCTCGGATGTTTTTCCACAACTGCTCATGCATAAGCCTTTCGTCCTGCCATGCTATTCCCACCCGATGCTGGCCGCCGCTGATCACATTAATTTTCTTCTCGACCAGACCCGAATGGCATAGCGACAATTCTCGTGGCCTTCTAACGTAGTGACCCAGGTGTCCCCGATGGATGAGCTCCTCGATCTGGTTCTTCAAGTCGTGACACTCCTCAATGTCATGTCCGTAGTCATGATGAAATCGATAGTACTTGGAGCGATCTCTAAGCTCGCATGGGCCTTCATTGGGTTAGGTGCCTTCAAGAGTCTCTTCTCCCTGATATGTAGAAATATCTTTGTCCTGGAGGAATTTAGAGGCAGGAGAGGGGGCTTCGGGTGCAATGTGTCGGGTCGGTCAATCCATCTTCTTGGTGGGACCGAGGCTTGCCCAAGGGGTGGTTCCGCCCGGGGCCTTTTGTGTTCCTCGCGCTTTCCCGCCATCAGCGCCTCGGCGGCTACGTACTGGTTTGTGTGTTGAAGCATCTCTGGGATAGTCGTTGATGGTCGCTCGACCAGTGACCAGAAGAACCTGGAAGGCCGAAGTCCCATCAAGAATGCCTGCATTATCAAAGAAGGGTGAGCATCAAGTAGCCCCTAGATTTTGGTAGCAAAACGAGTCACAAAATGAGAAAGTGGCTCGTCGTCCTTTTGGCTGAGACCGAGGAGCAGGGCCATAGACGGCTTCGGTCGCATGCTAGCTAGGAAGTTGAGAAACTCATTGGCCAACTAGTCGAAGGAGGCGATGGAGGCCGGTCTAATTTGACTGTACCACATCCGAGCTGGGCCTCGAAGTGTGGTGGGGAATGCCCTACACATGAGGGTGTCCGAGGTGCCGTATAGGGCCATTTGGGCCCGAAAGGCAGCCACATGCTCCGTCGGGTCGGAGTCGCCATCATAGGCTTCAAGCATAGGGAGACGAAAGCTAGGAGGGACGAGTGAATCTCCGGTATGAAGGGTGATCCTCTTGGAGGGGCCTCATCGAGCTCCTCCTTAGACTTATGAAACTCTCGTTGAACCTCATCTAGGCATCGATTGACCGAGCGTAACTGAGCCCGAAGGGAGTCCGCTGAGTCGGACGACAGTGTGTTGGGCTTGAGGCCGCTGGAATAGGGGCGTCGGAGGTTTAGTGTGTTGTGCGTGGGCATTGGCCTCAGATTCTCCACCTGTTCTTTGGGCAACGGGACGATGTTCATCGCTAGGGGTCATCGAGGGGCCAGGGGCGACGCAAGAGAGGGTGGAAGTTGTGTAGGAGCAAGCAACAGTGACTCCTGTTGCGGCATTTATGGAAGCGTTGGGAGTTGGGTGAGGTGAGGAACAAGGGGAACGATGGTTTGCATCATCCCCGACAAAGCTTGGACTTGGTGTGTTAGGCTAAGGAATGCCTTGATGTAGATGGGAGGTTGAGCGGTAGCGATCCCGGGAGGCGATAACCTGGGATCAGTGAACAGTCGCCAATAGCGGCCCAGGGTTGCTGCGGAGCCGTTGGCCTCTTGCCCCGGGGGAGGTGAGATTTGTTCTCTGAACCCAAGAGCTGAGTGGGTCGGGAGGTGCCCGTTGCCCAGGTGCTCGCCCAGGTTGCCTGGCTGGGGCTGATCATGTGACATCGAGCCCTCCTTCTAGCGTCAAAATGTTAGTGTCTCTTTACTCCATGGCCGGGGAGTTGGCACGGCTAGGTTCGACTCTAGATGCGCAAGGTTGCCCAGTTTGGCACTCGGGTCTCAAGGGTGGGTGTCGGTCTTCCCGTGTCCGGTGCAACCTTCTATCTTCGGAGTCCTCGATGTCTTGGGTCTCCCACATCGATGCTCGAGTGTCAGGTCGGGCCATGTTCGAGCCTCATCCCCCGATCGCAATCTTCTCTTTTTGCGGGTGACCTGTTAGGACCGGAGCGGCACTAAGAGGAGGGGGATGAATTAGTGCAGCGGATTAAAACTCATAAGTTTAAAAACGATTTCATAAATGTGTAGAGATTTCAATTCGATGAAGAATGATTTAGTAAAAATAGCTCGAGTAAAGGAAGGAGATGAAAACCGAAAGTTTGCTACTAAGTAAATAAATGATTCAGAAAGTTAAACACTCACACATTCAAGGAACACCACAATTTAAAGTGGTTTGGTCAAATGACCTACATCCACTTGCGAAGCCTTCTTCGATGAGGCTCCCAACTTCCACTAGCAAATCACTTTGAAGGAGAAGGACCAAATACCCCTCTTACAACCTTTTTACAAGTGGTTCACACTCTTACAGATTTTTCAAAGAAAAAGAGGGAGATGAACACTTAAGCTATTGAAAACAAGACTTTTACTAAAGCTTTTCTCAATTTTTATCTTCTCCAAATGTTGTATTCTCTACTGAGAATTAAGGGGTATTTATAGACCCTAAGAGGATTCAAATTTAGGCTCCAAATTTTGAATTCCTTTTAGGTTCCCAGAGCTGGCAGTGCCACCGCCTGTCAATGTCATATTGACCGTTTACTGGCGGTGCCACCGCCTGTTAATTTTCATATTGATAGTGTTCTGGCGGTGCCACCGCCGGAACTCTCGGGTTCTGGGCGGTGCCACCGCCCGACCTTCCGGGTGCTGGGCGGTGCCATCGCCCGACCTTTCGGGTTCTGGGTGGTGCCACCGCCTAGACTATTTTAGCTCACTGGTTGGGCTCTAAACTTGGCCCAAACCAGTCTAAACTCGGGCCCAATTGGCCCCTAACCGGGTTATAGGATTAACCCTTAATCCTAACCCTAATTACATACAAACTATGAGATTAAGACATAGTCCTAAGCAGATTTTTAACTGGCAATGTCGAGTTTCCTTCCGGTGAGCTTTCCGGTGGACTTCCGATACACCCTCAGATTTCTTCCGGCGGACTCCCAGCAGGCTCCCGGTTTTGTGGCGAGTTCAGTGAGTCTTTGGCAAGTAGCCAAACCTTCTTGGTGATCTCCGCGAACCTTTGACGATCTTGCCGACGGACTTCCAAAACCTTTGGCAAGTCCCCGATTCTTTCTCGGTTGGTTCCGGCAACACTTCCGATGAATCTTCAAACTTTCGGTGGACTCTCGAACATCCATCGAACTTGACTCCGGTAAACTTACTTTATGTCTTCAAGCTATTGTAGTTAATCTTGCACAAGTAAAGCAAAACTTTGATCTAGACAATTACTCCTAAGCAATTAATCAAGTTGTCCGGCATGTCATTGGTCCCTCGACGCTTCGTCTGATTCTTCGGCGCATCATCCTCTCTTGCAACCTATTGCCCAATCGGCCAATTGACTCCGCAACTCTGATCTCCTTGGCGCAATACCCGCTCTTCTTGGCCCGATGCCCGAATCCACGGCCCGAAGCCTTCTCTCAATACGTCGACCGATCCACCGGCCCGACGTTCAATCTTCTGACATATTCCTCCGGCCCAACATGATTTTCTTGCTTTAATTGTCTCATCTTGATCGAAGTATCCTGCATCACTCAAAATGCAGATTAAATCATAAACACATATCAAGTGATTTCATCATCAAAATACGAGATTCAACATGACTTGCTTCTTAGTCGCTGGACTCTTGCACACAAGTCGAGGTCAGGAGAGGGATTTCCTGACTCAACCCCTCCGAAGCTTAAGTTAGCTTTTAGTCGAATGAGAGAGAGTTTAGTGTTCGAGTGGAAGAGCCTCTCGTCGTGTTGGCCAGGCGATGGGTTTTTATGCCTACCCATGGGGGTCGACCGTACCCGACCTGTTAATGGTCGCTGACCCCTTAAGCGGTGAACCCATACCCTTCATGCAGATACCGGTCATCCTACGCAGATCGGTGCTGAGCGGTGCCGACCCGATCTCATTGGGGCAGTGTCGTACCCGAGCAGCGTTGGCCCTCCTTCTAGCGCCAAAATGTTAGTGTCTCTTTACGTCGTGGCTAGGGAGTCAGCACGGATAGATTCGACTCCAGATGTGCAAGGTTGCCCGGTCTAGCACTCGGGTCTCAAGGGCGGGCGTCGGTCTTCTCGTGTCCGGTGCAGCCTTCTGTCTCTGAGTCTTCGATGCGTATGGTCTCCCACGTCGACGCTCGAGCATCGGGTCGAGTACGAGCCTTGTCCCCTGAGCATGATCTTCTCTCTTGGCGGGTGGCCTACTTCTCAGTCGCTAGACTCTTGCACACAGGTCGAGGTCGGGAGGGGGATTTCCTGACTCGACCCCTCCGAAGCTTAAATTAGCGTTTGGTCGAATGAGAGAGAGTTGAGAGTGTTCAAATAAAAGAGCCTCGTATCGTGTTGGCCAAGCGATGGGTTTTTATACCTACCCACGGGGGTCGACCATACCTGGCCTATTAATGGTCGCTGACCCCTTAAGCGGCGAACCCATACCCTTTGTGCATATACCGGTCGTCCTGCGTGGATCGATGCTGAGCGACACCGTCCCAATCTTTGCGGGGCGGCATTGTACCCGAGTGGCGCCGATCCTCCATCTAGCACCAAAATATTAGTGTCTCTTTACGCCGTGGCTGGGGAGTCAGCACGGCTAGGTTCGACTTCATATGTATAAGGTTGCTCGGTCTAGCACTCGAGTCTCAAGGGCGACCGTTGGTGTTCCTGTGTCCGGTGCAACCTTCTATCTTTGAGTCCTTGATGCGTAGGGTCCATGTCGACGCTCGAGCGTCGGGTCGGGTCAAGTTCGAGCCTTGTCCCCCGAGCGCAATCTTTTCTCTTGGCGGGTGGCCTATTTCTCTATCGTTGGACTCCTGCACACAGGTCGAGGTCAGGAGAGGGATTTCCCGATTCGACCTTTCCGAAGCTTAAGTTAGCTTTTGGTCGAATGAGAGAGAGTTGAGTGTTCGAGTGGAAGAGCCTATCGCTATGTTGGCCAGGCGATGGGTTTTTATGCCTACCCACGAGGGTTGGTCGTACCCAGCCTATTAATGTCCGTTGACCCCTTAAGCGACGAACCCATACCCTTCATGCAATTACCGGTCATCTTGCGTGGATCAGCGTCTGTTAGGATCGGAGCGGCACTAAGAGGGGGGGTGAATTAGTGCAGCGGATTAAAACTTGTAAGTTCGAAAATGATTCCGTAAAATGCAAGGAGATTTCGTTTTGATAGTAGCTTGAGTAAAGTAAAAACCGGAAACTTGCTGTTGCGTAGATAACGATTGCAGAAAGGTAAGTACTCACACATTCAATGGACACGCCAATTTAAAGTGGTTCGGTCAAATGACCTACATCCACTTGCGAAGCCTTCTTCGATGAGGCTCCCAACTTCCACTAGCAAATCTCTTTGAAGGGGAAGGACAAACACCCCTCTTATAACTTTTACAAATTGTTCACACTCTTACAAATTTTTGAAGAGAAAGAAGGAGGTGAACACTCAAGCAATTGAAGAGAAGACTTGCTAAAGACTTTTCTAAGACTTTTATCTCAATCTATTGCTTTTTGATCGAAATCTTCACTATTTTCATCCATATCTAACTTAGTCGAAGTACTCATAGGGGTGTTTATCGCTTTTGAATTATCAATATTAAATCGTTTTAACAATTCTAATGTATATTCAGATTGGTTAAGAAATGTACCATCACTAAGTTGTTTGATTTGTAATCCTAAAAAGAAAGTTAATTCACCCATTAAACTCATTTCAAATTCATGACTCATACATTTGGCAAATGATTCACATAGTCTGAAGAGCTAAAAATAATATCGTCAACATAAATTTCCACAATAAGAATATTATTTTCAAAATGTTTAATAAACAATGTAGTATCAACCTTGCCTTTGGTAAAATTATTTAAAATAAGAAAAGAACTAAGTCTTTCATACCAAGCTATAGGAGCTTGTTTTAAGCTATAGAGAGCCTTAGTCAATTTGAATACATGATTAGGAAGAAGAGAATTTTCAAATCCGGGAGGTTGTTCGACATATACTTCTTCGGAAATAAAACCATTCAAGAAAGCACTTTTGACATCCATTTGAAATAGTTTAAAATTATTACTACTAGCATAGGCAAGGAGCATCCTTATGGCTTCTAATCGAGCCACGGGAGCGAAGGTTTCTTCGTAATCGATACCTTCTTCTTGGTTAAAACCTTTAGCCACTAATCTAGCCTTGTTTCTAACCACGATACCATTTTCGTCTTGCTTGTTTCTAAAGACCCATTTAGTACCAATGACTAAATGGTCACTAGGTCTAGGAACAAGCTTCCATACCTTATTCCTCTCAAATTAATTCAATTCCTCTTGCATTGCAATAACCCAAAAACCATCTTTTATGGCCTCGTCAATGCATTTAGGTTCGATTTGAGAAAGGAAGGCAGCGTTAGCACAAAAATTATTGAAAGAGGAACGAGTTTGAACCCCTTTTGATGTATCTCCTATAATTAGCTCCTTTGGATGAGTATCAATATACTTCCATTCCTTGGGTAAGGAAATTTCAGAAGAAGGTGCATCCAAGTTGCAATTTTGAGGAGGGGGTTCATTTAAATTCAAATTATCAAAACCAAGATCATCATCAAAATCATTTTTCTTTAAATTAGAAATTTCATTAAACACTACATGAATAGACTCTTCTATTACTAAGGTTCTTTTGTTAAAAACCCGAAAAGCCTTAGAAACGGAAGAGTAACCAAGAAAGATGCCGTCATCGGATTTAGCATCGAATTTTCCTAAGGCATCCCTTTCATTCAAAATAAAGCATTTACAACCGAAAACTTTAAAATAGGAAATATTTAGTTTTTTGTTATTCCATAATT
>LVTN01001193.1:38687-52088 GCA_001649415.1 Musa itinerans
TGCGACGATCCACTTGGTGAGTTCCGACGAGCTTCTTTGGCAAGCTCCAGGACTTCTCGGATTTGTTCCCGCAGAACCTCCGACGACCGTCCGGACTTCCGTCGAACTCTCGAACTCCCAACGTGATCATAGTCTTGACTCCGGCGTAACTCCTGCTGCATGTCTTACTTTCATCGTAGTTAATCCTGCACACTTAAAACAAAACTTCGATCGAGACAATTAATCCTAAGTAATTAACCAAGTTGTCCGGCATGTCATTGGTCCCTCGACGCTTCGTCCGATTCTTCGGTGCATCATCCTCTCGTGCAGCCTATTGCCCAATCAGCCAGTTGACTCCGCAACTCCGATGTCCTTGGCACAATATCCGCTCTTCTTGGCCCGATGCCCGAATCCACGACCCGAAACCTTCTATCGATACATCGACCGATCCACCGGCCCGACGTCCAATCTTCTAACATGTTTCTCCGGCACAACATGATTCTTCCTGCTTTAATTGTCTCATCCTAATCGAAGTATCCTGCGTCACTCAAAACGTAGATTAAATCATAAACATATATCAAGTGGTTTCATCATCAAAATACGAGATTCAACAGAGAGGGAGATCCGTAGCGATTTGAGGATCATCGTTGTTGCGTCGGCTATGTGGATCACCACTAGAGAGTACGTGAGTTCTCCTTCATCCACTCCATCGGATCTAAAAATTTCATGGATATACGATCTCCCCAAGTAACATTTCTAACATGATACGTGTAGTTTTTCAATTTTGCGGTTTTCTCATGCACCAATCATCACACAACAACCAAGTACTTAACTTTGGGAAATCTAATTTTATTTTTGACCTGCACATGAGATGACCTGCGATTTCCCAGCATCGATGGCTCAACTTCCTTTTATAGAAGATTCATCAAGGGTTTCAGCTCTATTGTTGCTCCAATCATCAAATGCCTGAAAAATGATAAATTCAAGTGGACTAGTGAGGCTCATTATGCTTTTGAACTGTTAAAAAGAAAGGTGACCGAAGCTCCTATCTTAGTTTTGCCTAAGTTTAATAAGGTGTTTGAGGTTGAATGTGATGTCTCTAATGTGGGAATTGGTGTCGTTTTGAGTCAGAAAGAAAAGCCCATTGCCCTTTTTAGTGAGAAGCTGAATGATAAATATCTCTGTCATTTATCAAACTTTATCTCATTGGAGTTAGTATCTTCTTACTAAATCATTTATCTTATATTCTGATCATGAGGCATGCAGCTTGGGTGGAATTCTTGTAATCTTATAACTTTACAATCAAGCACAAACCTGGTGTTTAAAATGTAGTTGCTTATGCATTGAGTAGAAAGTATTCTTTATTCTCAGCAATAGAAGTCAAAGTGTTTTTATTTGAGACAGTCAAACATCTCTATGAGAATGATATCTCTATGAGAATGATATGGATTTTGGCTCAATATGGCAGAATTGCAAATCATGTTCTTTTCAATAATTTTCTATCTTCAATGGTTTTCTTTTTCGAACTAATGTCTTGTGTGTTCCATCTTGTTCTTTGAGACAAGTAATTCTAGTTGAAGCTCATGGTGGTATTTTGGGCGGATATTTCAGTAGGGATAAAACTCTAGCTCTTATTCAATCAAATTTCTATTGGCCTAAGATGTTCAGAGATGTAGAAAGATATGTAAGGTAATGTCGAGTGTGTCATTTGGCAAAAATAAGAAATCAAAATTCTAGTTTGTACACTATATTGCTAGTGCTTGATGCTCAATAGGAGGAAGTGAGTCTTGATTTCATTTTGGAACTGCCAAGAACTCAAAGAAATAAAGATTCTATCATAGTTGTTATTGACAGATTTTCAAAGATATCTCACTTTGTTCCTTGCAACAAATCAAATAATGCATCTCATATTGTTGATTTGTGTTTCAAGGAGATTGTCATATTGCATGATATTCCAAGAACTATAATGTTTGATCAAGATTCAAAATTTCTTAGTCATTTTTAGAAAACTCTTTGAAGGAAGCTAAGTACTTCTTTGAATTTCAGTAGCTCACATCATCCATAAACTGATAGGCAAATTGAGATAACGAACAAAAATTTAGGAAACTTGCTTAGAAGCTATGTTAGCAAGAACATTAAGCAATGGGATCTCATTCTTCCACAAATTAAGTTTGCCTACAATTGTTTCATGCATCATAGCATTGTTAAGAGTCCTTTTAAGGTTGTTTATGGTGCTAGTCCTATTGGTCCTTTGAACTTAGTCCCTTATTCTACAACTAAGCAATTTAGTGGAGATGCTAATGAGAGGGCTAAGCAAATAAAGAAGCCGCATAAGGCTGTTAAAGCATCCATTGAGAAGCAAAATGAGAGGTACATGCAAGCTGTCAACAAACACAAAAAACATGTGGAGTTTAACGAAAGTGATTTGATCTGAATTTATCTAAGGAGAGGTTTTCACCAGGCAAATTTGAAAAATTAAAACCAAAGATTGATAGTCCATTCAAGGTGCTTAAGAGAATTAGCAAGAATGCTTATGAGATCAAACTACTTAAAGATTATGGAGTGTCCCCAACATTCAATGTAGCTGATTTAAGTCCTTATCAAAATGATGTTGATGGAACAAATAAGGACTTAAGTATAAAGTCTTTTTCAACCAAGGGAGATTGACACAGGAGTGTCTAATTTGTTATAATCAACTTATGTGGATCTTGCTAATCCTATGATATTCTCTACAGCCCACAATATTGTCTCATAGCCTTTAACCCAACCCATTCAAATATAACAACTCATGAGCATATTCCTTAGACATAGTTAAAACTATTTCAATATGCTTTTCTTTATGACTGAGGAATGTATTAAAAGGGTTAATTATCAATTGTAAAATACTTAATTTCGTAATTCTCTATGCATGAAGGATTGTCTCATGCACTAATACTTATATTAATATTTTAAGATTATAAAGGAGTTTAAGAACGGATAATATTAACATAAGCTCTTTTGAAATTCTTTAAACTATTTCAATATGCTTTTCTTTATGACTAAGGAATGTATTAAAAGGGTTAATTATCAATTGTAAAATACTTAATTTCGTAATTCTCTATGCATGAAGGATTGTCTCATGCACTAATACTTATATTAATATTTTAAGATTATAAAGGAGTTTAAGAACGGATAATATTAACATAAGCTCTTTTGAAATTCTTTATTAAACTCTATCTCTTATATGCTTGCTTGAGTGATGAATATTTTGTTTTCAGTTCTATATCATTATTTATTATTTTTTAGATGATAGATTTCTTGTATTCATTTGTGATTTTAAATTTGTGATTTTAAACTTGATGATGAGCTATTCTTTATTTTATAAAAATATTATCATAAATTTATTCTTTTTCTATCCGAAAAATTTCTTCCAGTAAATACAACTGTACTATTAACTTTCTTTCAAAATCTATTCCGCATTACCCCGTATCAATTATGATTTAAGGTTTAAATGAATTTGAACACTCCTAACAACCAATGATGATAAGTTATCAAAAAACAAATAATAACAATAACAATAATAAGAAACAAAGGATGATCATCAACGGAGAGCTGATTCTCATTTGCCGTAATTATGAAACTGTGGACTTTTACCCAACACATGCTCATGTAATCAGATTTCAAGGCAAACCTGAAAGGATGAATTGAGTGGATGACTCCTCAAGCAAAGAATGAAATAGATGATACAAATGTTACAATTATAACAGGGGCGTTCTATCCTTCAGCAAATGTTGATATGTTAGTTCATGACATTTTTATCCAATAATACAGAAGCTAACAAGCCCCAAACAAGAATAGCTCCATCAGGGGAGCTAAAATCAAAAAGCTTGAAATCCCAGGAGTTTGGAGGCGCATGTGAGCTGAACTTCCCCTTGGAGAATTCAGCAATGCAAGGAACATCAACTACTTCATGATTTTGTCCTCCTCTGTTTCTGAGAAATAAACCGAAGTCCTTGTTTCCCAAGCTCCAAGAGGGTAGATCTTCCATCATCCAAATGGACGGACAAAGATGAAGTGCTTTGGTTGACATTGATAACCACTCCTTGATGCCTGCACAAAGTCTACAAGTTATCCAGCAATCCACGGTTCTAGAATTGGGAATTACTCAAATTACACTAGCCATTTCCAAATAAATAGTGATCAAACCAAGATCTTTCTCATGCAGATATATAAGAACTTAGGTAGCAAGTGATTGAGAGAACTAAAATGTAGGGCAGCTAGCCCAACTAGAAAGTACCAGTCTCCAAAAGGTTCCATCCATAACTAGGCAGTTGCTTTAACAATTAAAATGACAGTGACCAGTAAAGCTGGAGAGACAGCCTAACATCAACAAGAATCCATACTCTCCAATGGATTTTTTTGGCTTTCTTGGGCTCCAATGAAATCAGAGCCAACTGTCTTAGACACAATCCTTTGAAGTGATACATCTCTCTCTTTTCCCCAAAAAAATCCACATGAACAAATAAAATCCATGAACCACGTTGTTACAAAGAGCAACCTATGATTCTACATAAGGGTTAACTAAAAGAACAGTAAAAAGAGTCAGAAGTCAGTGAATCTTCTCCATGTAAACAAAAAAAAAGGCCTACTACTTCCACCAAGTTAGTATACAGCCATTTATTTGTAAAAGTGATTCTTAGATTACCAAGAAGCTAGAAACTAATATATCAAACAACCATATAATTCTCAATTTCTGCAACATTACGAGTTAGATATTAGATGCAAGCTTGGAGCCAAATACTAACCAAGAACTATTTGTTGATTGGACTTCAACTCTCTTCCCAATTGCATCCTTGCCCAACTTCTGCAATATCCAATTTGCGTCCATTGCCTCATCAATAAGATTCTCCAGATGCAACTTTGATGATCTATTATCCTGCCATCCACCCATTTTCTCAGTTGAAGGTCTCTTTCTCTTTGATCTCTGCCCCTTAACAGTGTTATCTTCCTCTCCATGAGGAGCCCATGAGCTTTTCTGCTCAAAACATGGATTCTTAAATTTTAGCCTCAACGAAGTCTTCAGGTCTTTGGAGGAACTGGAGGCAAAATCTGAGGGTGACATCTCACTGTTGTCTCTCCGTGGCTTAACATATATATCCGCAGAATGCTTTTTCTGGCAAACCTTGTTGCTCCTTTCTGTTGTATCATTTTCTGCTGCAAAGTTTGCCTCGTTCATCCTCTCAACTGATAAATCTGTAACATTAAGGTCACATTCATCAGTCACATTACCATTACTTTTCTGGGGCTTCTCATAAACTTTTCCAATCTTTACTTTTGTTTTTTCTTTAACTCCATGCTTTGGAGTTCTCATCACATTTGCATTAACCATTTTGGCACCTGAAAAAATAAGATATTTTTGTTATTGTTCTACTGTACTGGATAAGTAGAGGCTTCTTACGAAAAACACTATAGCATAAACTCAAGATCACACTTGATAGAGCAAACAGAAGCACTACAGATTAAGCTAAGAGAATTCACAAATCATAATACCAAGCCCAAAACATCTAAAGTAAAGTAGCAGCACATCTTCGAGGCAGGCTTGGTTGGATACTAGTTTGACACCACACAGGACCAGTATGGTAGTGGTATACAGAGCAGTATACCAACCTAACAGCAGATACATATGTTAGAGTAGCTATTAGCGTTGGGGCATGATTGGAGGTACCTAGTAAGTTTCTTGATAACTATAAATCTTACTGTTTCATAATAGTGATGGACGAATTTACTAATCATAGATGATGATATTGTTCATAGCGTAAAAACAAACTGGTTAAAGTAAAGAGGAACATCAACTATGAAAACCAGTGTCCTTAATTATTTTTTAAAAAATCATAACAAGTTTTAAGATCAATCATAACATGTTGGATAGTAAAAGGAATATATATATATATATATATACATATATATATATATATACATATATATATATATATATATATACATATATATATTACTCAATGTAATCAAGATGAGAATGTTGAAACAGATGAGTAGTCTTACTACAAAAAATTGAATAAAGATAATTTTATCCACAAACAGCTAGATATAACTCCAATAGGAGATAAGAAAGGGAAAACTATTTAAAATATAATTTAATCACATTCGATGAAGACCTATGGTAGCCTTACTTCAACAAGGTGTGTCAATTAGGACCAGTGATGTTTAGACCTATAGAAGATAGGAAAGAAAAAAACTAAATTTTCTAAAAATAAATTTAGTTTTAAGAATAAAGCTTGCAATGTTTCTTATTAACGTTGAAGTGGCTAACACAGCATGGTAAGTTTAAGAAGGATTATGATAGATGCGACCAAGTACAATCAAGTACAGGTAGCTCCTTAGAATGAAAAAATCAAGATGGGGAACTAAACATTTACTATGAGGAAGCTCAGATGGCACCAACAAAAACAATGGGCCAATAAAGAACACACATAATTTTAATTTCACCAATTTAAAGTTATTTTCATCCCAATAGATAGATATGATAATCAGTGAGAAATCAATGAAGATGTCACATGATGTCAAGCATATCCAACACTTGCAACAGCCATATTAGCAGGGTTGACAGGCTTCAGTTTCACATTAACTTAAAAGAAAGTCAAAGGAAGCATAAGTGTTATTTAAGATCAAAAGCATGATCTTTTTCACCACAAAACTAATCAAAGCTTCTACAATCTAGCCATTGTATCCATGTCTTTCTAACCTGCTAGTAAGAATTACATAACGTAACAGAAAAGCAATTCTATTGCCTCTAGTCCCAAATATACATACTTGCCCATCAAAAATATATATGGTGCTTTAAAAAAGTGAAAGTAAAGGTTAAAAATATTTAAGCTTTTGATTACACATAAGGCATACAAACAAATATATCAACAATCACAGAAACACAGAAAACAAGCATCTTCCTTTACAGATATTCATATGTGATGCTCCATTCTACAAGAGATTATATTTTAAAAATAAAAATATTTACATGCTGCAATGCATAATTGCATCTACATACCATACATACAAGGCAATAATTTCCACCATATTACTTGAAATAGAGTAAAACAACTTGAACCATATCATAATGTCATCATATTGAAACAACATTAACCAAACAATACAAGATAACATCAACATATTATCTTACTGATTTCAAGTTAAATTACTCAACATAAACCAAGGCAACTGATGAAAAGTTAAAACAAAAAAAAGTGCATACCAAAGCAATTGACCAAATCTTGATCCTTATGACAGCTGGAAGTTTCAGATTTTGGAGAGTTGGATGCATTTCTGTTTATTGAACCAATATGTATAACTAGTTTGGTACTTCTTGTAGTTTCAATCTTGTTTGCACTTTTATCTGCACATTCTTTAAAATGCAAACCCTGCAACTTACAACTCTTTATTTTGACTTTTGGTATCATATCAGCATTACTGCTTGCTGGTTCCTTGGTCATGCTTTGGTCAAAAGTACCAAGCTGATTTGTGCAGGATTTCACACCATTAGCATTAGGGTCTCTAGCTGTAGAAGATGAAAGTATATCTGGGCCATCAGGTCTGAAAGAGGTCAATTCATCAATGTTCTGATCTCTATAACTACTCTCTAATGATCTTGCTTCATCCTGTTTGTCAAGTTCAGGATATGCCTCTTCTCTTTTACCAACCAACTTGATCCAGTACCCATTCTTTTTCACTTGCTTATTGTTTGAGGTGGTATTCCCATATTCTGATGATTTATCACTAATCCCTTTGAGTGAAAACTTCAGGTGCTTGTTATTATCATTCTTAAGTATGATTGGACCACTTTGCTCATCACCCGAATAGGGAGAGATTGAATATGTCACTTCATGAGATGGTAACCCTGCAGCAGCCCTCAAACTTGCAATCAAATCATGGTCAGCAATATCTTTCCTCTTCCAAAGTTCTCGAACAGCATCATCTATATCCTTGACCTGATCATCAAGAGTATGGTCAGGAATATTGATTTACCAAATCACATCATGTGAAAAAGATATCCAACATTCTACCAAAACAGCAAATGACACCTGGAAGCAATCGCCACGGCATGCAGCACATTTATATTGTAGGTTTTGATCTGCTTGGAACTGCTGATATTTTTCATCACTGTGTGATGTGAGGGGGGGAAAAAATGATAAAATGAGAGACATGATACAAGGATGCCTTCAATTGATCTTAGGAAAGAAGAGAACTATTTCTAACAAAGTAGAGTCTGTAGTTAGATTATTCTAGCAACAGGAATTTGTAAAATATATAAATATTTGGTTGGATAAAAAGAGAAATTGAACTGTTGATCTAGAACTATTAGAAAGACCTAATGAGACAATAAGTTTCTCTATTAGAACTTTGAAATTTTAAAAAACAACCACATGATCCTTATCAATATGAAATCAGATATAAAACAGAAGTCTATGCAGAGAAGGCTCCATATTCAAACCACCAATGGATGTGGACAAAATTACAAGCCAAATCAAATTCAAGCATGCACAGAGCTGTAGATTTACCATCAAAATAAAGATTAATCATCACATGCAAAAACTTATAATATTGATTGTCATCTAAGATCTGCAAGATTCTCCTAGATAAGTGTCTAGATAAGTAGAAAGTAAAAAAAAAGAACAAATGGAAGACTGCCCAAAAAATAAGCAACTATGCCACTTTAACATATTGTTTGAATCCTGTAACTTTAAGAAAGAAGTGCATGATGCATTAATTTGATTATGCAACTACTGAAGAATACATCTCCAAAGTCATCTCCTTATAGTGTAATTGTTTGATAGCATCTAGTTCAAGTTGTTTGTATATAACAACTTTGTGACAACTAATAAATGGTTAGAACAATTGCTAACATCAATGTCGAACTTCATGTCATATTTCATAATAAGGTGCATATACCAGAGTTCATTACAACATCACCTTCTGCCATACTTGATAAGTTTTCTATTTCATAATCAGCTGCTATCAAATGTTCTAGTCATTGCACTCATACAAGCATTCAGATTCACTGCATGCTTAACGGTTAATTCTACTGCAGGCGCTGCTGCAAACACATATAAATCTTCCTCTGTCAGGTAGCAGAGAACCAGGCCTCCTATTCCAAGTGGAAGGTTATATAGAACCAACAAAGCATCACCCAGTGGAAGCTGAATCACTATTCTTCAGGAATCAACATGTTTATAAGGAGATGCTTGAAAACTTAATCTGCCTTGTTCACATAAGCCCTTACTGAAGCAAGATATAACCAAATTGGTCACTTATATCAGGGTGGCTTGTAACATTTCCATCTTAGAAAAGCTGTCTTCGTTTTCACGCACAGACCAATTGACCAACTCATGTAAGTTGTTTCTTGCATTTGCTAAGCCCCAAAGTACTCATGATGGGACCTCTCTATTAATTCAGTTCTTGCAGACCTAGGGAATTGTGAAGCAATTTGTTGGCATATGTCAGGACATGCCATATATAATTGATGCTTAAGCCAAGAATATCTATTTTATGTCTAATGCATCTTGTGGTTGAGAGGTTTTGACAAGGATTATTCTGGTGAGAGTCACTTATATCAGGGCAGGCTTGTAACGTTTTCTGTCTTGAAAAAGCTGTCTACTTGCTCATGCACAGGCCAATTGACCAAACCATGAAAAATCTTGGTGTTCATTATGTGTAATTCTCTCTCTTATTCTTCCCTTCATATTTTCTACACTGAGCTCAGTTTGTGATGGTTCGTAGTCGTGAAATGGTGGTGGTACAAGATATCATACCTAAAATGGTTGTAGTAATCAGGGAGTAGGATTAACTCCTTTCCATTGATGGCAAGCTTATACAAGAGTGCGAGAATGTGGGGGCAAACAAGGAAGAGGATCCATGTAGAATGAGTTCTGTCAAGCTGGGTGGCGTGCTGACTTTGACAAAGTGCAGATGAAGGATATCGCATAAAGGTGCCACCAAGCTGCATCACCTGATCTAGATTGGGGGAAGAACAGACATTAAAATATGCATATATAACTTGAAACTCTTACCACCATAACTGTTTTATTTTCATTTCTGTGAATTTTATCAAGTAATCCCAGAAAAAAGTAGCAATTCTTATTGTTAATAAAGATCGTAGTTTCTTTTTTTTTTCTTCCTAAAACCAGTTTTTGTTGTTTGTTAGGGCATCAAACCATGAAAAAATGTATAGTCACACCAGTCCATAAAAATAGTTAAAAAGTTCACCCACTACCAACTACAATGGATTGATTTCATATGTAGCCAAACTTGGATGGGGTTGTTGGAGCCATGGAGGATCTATCGTTGCCGGTGTGTTCCTTTGATATGTTTCTGTGGACGTTTAATGCTGAATATGAGAGTTGCCATTATGTGAATTTTGAATTTTGAGTAACAAAAATTATATTGAAGTTAACTTGACTCATGGATATGGACAGCAGGGGTTTCCATTGCTTCAGATACATTTTTTATGGGTAAAATGAAAATAGGAATAAGGTGAGGAGTTTTACAAAATAAATGAATTATATAAAAGGGTCCTATTAATAAATCCTCATTTTCAAACAGTCATTATTCTTGACCATTTTGTCAATATGAACAATAATATCAAAGTGGCACTCATCACAGTAATAAGAAAACTGTCAAAGGCTTTAATTTAATTTTTTTTTTACAAAATCACAATATGGCATGTGAAAAAGAATGTAATCTGTGCAGGTAAATATAAACTTAGATCATGTTGCATAATCAAAGTTTAAAAGAAATAAAAAAACAAGAAATTGAACATTGATCTTCCTAAGTAAGCAACAAGAATATGCTGACAACAACCTGATGCCATCACATAAGCAGTGGACCCATCTTTCACAAACTTCACAGCAAACCATGGGTGTTGTTTCAGAATCTCTATAGACCTGTAAGAACATGGCAATGAATACATAAAAAAAATTAACAAGAAAAAGAAACTTTGGTTAAAATAATGGTTTGTGAAGAATATTAGCAATGGAACACCAAGAAAAAACATTATGATGTGGATGGAGACATAGGTGCCTGTGGATGTGTACAGACAGCACCTCATCCATTGTGTTTCATGAATGATACCGACAAATTTTGATGAATTTCCCTCAATAGATGAGTCAATTTGATAGTTACCATTCCACAATATCACATTCCAAAATTATCTTTATCACGTGGTAAAACTTGAAATAAATGCATCACGTTGTAAAAGAAGACCTTATTATGTGTATAGACAGCCCTGGCCGAGGACTCCTGGCCGCATGGGGAACCCTAGCGGCTAGGGTTTCCTAGCCGCCTGTGGTAACCCTGCAACCAGGGATTCCTAGCCGTAGGGGCAACTACGTGACTAGGTTTTTCTGGCTGCCCAAGGCAGCCCTACAGTCAGAGAGTCCTGGCAACAAGGGCAACCTTGGTGGCTAGGGCTTCCTAGCTGCCCAAGGTAGCCCTGTGGCCAAGGACTCCTGGACGCAAGGGTAACCCTGGCGGCTAGGATTTCCTAGCCACAAGGGGCATCTTGCCATGAGGATATGGCAGGGGTCCCAACTACCTAATAGTCCTACATATTTGTGTACATATGACGTATGATGTGGACAGATGATCATGGGTCATATGATGTGATGATGTGTGTATGTGATTATTATTATTGGGGCCTATGAGACTCCCTCTCTCTCTCATTATATCCGACATGTAATTCTATCTCCCTCAGTGTTATACCTCCCTTTAATGTGATCAAGGCTTCTTATATGTAATATGTACATTTGTGGACCTACATGCCTGTAATTAAGTTGTAATCGCATGAGAAGGTGCAGCAAAAGCATGGAGATGCTAACGGGACCCAAGAGGACGAGGCGGACGATCGTCGGGCATGGAGATGCACCGAGGTGTCGGTAGGACTGATGAGGACGAGACACAATCACTGGGCATGAAGATGCATCGAGGCACTTTGATCTTTTTGTTTGTGATCAAGCCTTTGGCTCGGGCCTGATCACTTAGGCTCTAGTCTATAATCATCTGGTATAGATGTGTGTGCATATATGTGATATATATTTCTACACCTACTAGGTGTATATATATATATATATATATATATATATATAGTAGGTGTAGAAATATATATCACATATATGCACACACATCTATACCAGATGATTATAGACTAGGCATGCGATGTAAATATGTGTTAAATATATGTGTAGCACATCATATTTAACCATGAGACTAAATCGAATTACAAAAACCAATCTAAAATAATATTAAGTCGGAAAACGTGAGGCAATAAGATCGACCCACGTGACCTTCCATCATTATAAGCGAAAATCACTTTGCGACGAAGGCTGAGTTGGTCAAGTCCCTCGAGGCTCGCTTATATTAGGATTTGAGATCTTGCTTACAACATAGAGATGTCACCGATGACCTGAGGACATGGTATATTTAGTCGAGTCCCTCGAGAGCATATCATCGAATCAGACTTATCTTATAATGATAGTGCTGACTTAACCAAGAAGTAGCTAATAAAACCCTATAAGATTGTAATAAACCCCACCTAACCGCCTCTATCCCATAAAGAAGAGTGGCTAGGGTTTATATTTGGGCCTTTGGGCTTCCTAGCCACCGCCCCCTCTTATTGGGCTAGTTGGTTAGGGTTAAGGGCAAAAGGGGTAACTCACTTAGAAAGCAGCCACTAGGGCTAGGGTTTGGAGCCCTATATAAGCATGTAGCCTCCATCTCTTTAAGAATAAGATCTATCTAATATTGCAGCCATTTGACAAACTTCTAGGAGGGTGGAACCCCTATAGCGTTCCAAGGGTTGATCCCCCTCAAAGATCAATCTACATAGAATTCCTCTGGAGTTCTATCATCTAGTATCATAGCAGTGATCTTGCTGCTTTTGTTGCCATCTCTGCTGCCCACCACCAACCAAGCAATTCCCACAATTGTTCTTGACGTCACCATCTCCACCGTCATCTTCTGTCGTAGATCAAATCAATTTACTGCCGTCACCTCCAATTGCATTAGAGATCTGGTATTCTCCTATCACTAATACCTTTTGCTGCTGCAATTTTTCATTCAAAATACCAAGAAGAAGTCTTCTTATCTATCCCATGCTGCGAATTCCTTTCATCACAAAAGTTATCATCTTTACGAACGAAGGATTATTGCAGAAAATTTCAGCCGCATATTGTTACCTTTAACCAATCTATTTGCAACCCTTTTTAAATGAAATTTCTTATATGCTTCATAGATCTTGGCTTCCATCTAAGATTGATCTATTGAGGAATTCATCTCTAAAAACGTTCTTGTGCTGCTGTAAATTTTCGTCGCAAACCGCTGAAATTTTTCGACAAGAATTCTACTATCGCAACTTGCACCAATTTCCTTGTTGTTATACTG